>JAJOZX010000257.1:987500-1130000 GCA_023014485.1 Bathynomus jamesi | reverse complement strand
CAATTAATTGCCTGCTTTAATTAAATATTAGTGTTAATAACCATTATAATAATTTTTGTTCTCTGTATTGTTTTTTTTGTCTAATTTCATCTATATACTTTTTTTTTATTTAGTAATTTAGCAGCCTACAGATTATGTTATCAATTGAAAAAATCTTTAGAGGGCTTTAAGTCCTTCAATTTGGGGTGCCGATTGTGAATTTTTTGCTTGTCTATTTAACTCATTTACTTTGTAATCTCTGTCTATTTCTGTTCCTCCTTGATAATGTGAATATATCACGAAAGCGCTCGGACTTTGTGTTTCCTTTTCCCTGTGGTTGTTTGCTTATTAATAAGATCACGTGTTATTTTGTGATTTTAGTGCACATATATATATATATATATATATATATATATCACAGAGAATACAACAGTAAACTGTAAAGACTGGACGTAGAAAATAGTTAATTCATTGGCATACGCGTATTAAAGTTTGGTGCGCCTCAATGATGCGCTGTTATAGAAATGATTGTCTTGGGTCTGGAACATCGACCAAAATTTATGCGTTATATTTGCTGAACCATGATATTCTTTTAATCACTAGCTGGTAACTAGCTAACTAATTTTAGGTAGTACCGATAGGAATGTGATTCAAAGGCAATGAGTAATTAACCAAGCTGATAAAATTCGTATATTGTACTACATTTATATATCTGTATACTGCAGGTGCTAGAAATCGTAAAATAGTTTGGTGTGACTCCTGCTTCAGAGGAAAGATTAGTGGATTTAGAAAGAAGTTGTAATAAACAGGCGTGGGCTCGCCCCGCTTTGTTGCACAAAGCGACCAGAATTTGCAGAGAATGCAACTTTCAGGTTTGATTAAATAATCATCTCTGGGAAGCGACCGTGTAGTGAAAGATCTTTGCTGGAATTATTATTGAAGATACAATCTTTGCTCAACAATCATAATATGTGGACGCAAGCAAATCACCATAATCCTTTTTCTCTAAAAGATGTTCTAATTGAACTATACAATATGCGTGAGGGATAGAATGTGAAAGTATATAAAACAACTCGTTTCATCAGAATCTGCGAATAGAATTAGGACCACAATGGTGGAATGGAAAGATAACTTGTACGTTTCTTTGTTTCGAGGCAAAAGTTGATTATTTTATAGCTAATACGAGGTTAAATACCAGAGTATGCCCTGTAAAACTCACTAGTCGTTTTCTATTAATTGGAAATATTAAGAAAGTTGTTTTTTGGGACAAACCTCCTTTTCTGGTTATATATATATATATATATATATATATATATATATATATATATGGTGTGTGTTGTGTGTGTGTGTGTGTGAATGAACTCGAATGGTTCCCTGATGTTTTTTATGATACACACAGACCGTGCATGGAACAAGGAACTCTTCTAGGAAAATTAAATCCACTATAGTCCGAATAGGTAAGTAAATGACAAATACTGTAGTTTTTTCTTTTTCATGATGCTAGCCCGACATGGGCAACGGGTCACACGCAAAGAGGTCCCAAAAATATAGCTTCCCTCACCAGCTATCTGCAAAGCAGATAGGATCCAGCTTTGGGACAGGATCTAGGGTTTAAAGCAGTCTAGCCCAGCTACATTTAGAACATCAATATAAGCAAACGACTCGCAGCGAGTATAATGTAATTAGTCGTTCTCTATAGTCTACAGTGTAGACTATAGAGAACGACTAATTCGGCAAATACCCCAAATCATGGCATGATACCTAAGTTATTTTGACGCAGGTCTAAATTATTTGCTCAAATGCAATTATTGATATTAAGTAATTGCTGGGAATTGTTGTCAATATTGTTGTTTGTGATACATATCCTACGTGAAGAATCTAATGACCAAATTCCTCAGTGAACCTCTCACGCGCTCGCATTTCGAGGAAGTCACGGTCGTCTCACTAATAGATAGTTTGTCCATTGTTTTAAGTGGTAACCTATTAAGCGAACTATGTTAAACCTATTCCATCTTATGAAAGTCATTAGTCTAAAGCAAGACTGCTGGGCCGTGAATCAGAGAAATTTGCATTTGATTTGTTCATCGTAATTATTACGTAATATAGTATACTGTATATGGTAGTATATAAGAGTTTATTGGTAGCATATTATATGACAATTCCCATAAACATGTGATGACCTCGATGTTGCCAGTTTTTTTATTTCCTGAAACTATTACTTTTTCATAGTTTGTTTCAACAATGCATATATTATCATCTCCACGAGCGTAGACATTGCAAGAAAAGATTCTAACTAAGGATAAGTAAAGTTCTTTCGTGGTCACAATATATACTTTTATAGATGTCAAACATAAGGATATAATAAAATTCTATATTAACATAAATATATATTCGATACACATTTACATCATGGCTTTAACATCAGTATTTCATATAACTTCCTCCAGCATCAATAATTTCTTGCAATCGTTGCGGCATAGAAGAGGCCAGATTGTAGGGAATGTTTCGTGTTCGGCGTAAGCTCTCCCAACTATTCCTCGTGTGAGCTAAAAGTGCTTCAAATGTTCTTTCATTGCGTTGCTCCCATTCGTTAATCATTATTGCCCAAAGGTTTTCAATCGGATTCAAATCAGGAGAACGTGGTGGCAGAATTAGATTAATAATCTCTGGGTGATCTTCGTACCACGCTCTCACAACGTTACTCCTATGAATGGGACTGTTATCTTCCATTAAGTAAAATGGTTCCGGTGCTGGAACCAGATACGCACGAACACTGGGTAGCAGCACCTCTTCCAGTATCTGGCAATATTGCTGTCCAGTAAAGCGTCCATCTACTTGAGTCAATTCTCTGACACCATAGCCAGACATCCAGCCCCACACACCGAGATTGATGTGACCACTACGTTTGCTCGGGAAAACATTTCTTTCTTCATAGCGTTTTCCGCGCTGCCTCGAACAATGCAGGGAACCATGACTATCTGTTAAAGATGTTTTTTCGTCACAGTACCCAACTTTTCTCCAGAATTCTTCCTCCTGCGGCAAGTATTGCAAGGCAAATCCAATCTGCGCCTCTTTATGCTCAATTGCCAATGCAGGTTTTATAGCTGGACGGCGAGAAAAATACCCTGCCTCGTGAAGTCTGTTGTTCACTGTATTTGCGCTACAACGAAGGTTCAGGTCTCTGTAAATATGCGTCGCTGGAACAAACGGATGCTCTCTGGCATGATTAACAATCGCAGCATCTTCCTCTTGAGATGGTGAACGCGGAGGACCAAACCTCGGCAAAGTAGCGATTGAGTTTTCTGCTTCATACCGATGAATCCACCGTTTCACAGTGCTTCGATGAACGTCTAGTCGTCTTGATATTTCTCTTATTGGCACATCATATTCATGCAATGTCACCATTGCTCCCCGCATTGCCTGGGTCGTCTCGTGGTGCACAGACGGCCTTTCCATCTTTGTGTAAATTGCTTATGTGAAGCGTGCTGGGACGATAAAGGAAATGAGGATACCATGCACCCCTTCTGAAATTGATTTCGGTTGTGAAGGGTACCAACCCTTCGAATGGTAATAACTAATAATAATCAGCCAATTTCCTATTTTGTTGAACATATGCATAAAAATTCGTCTTAAAAGCCAAGGATCCAAAGATTGTCAGCAATAGTTTATATCCCAACTGAATATCGTCAGCCATCAACAGTATAATCATATTTTATTTCTATAATTACTCATGACTACTCTCTCATAGTAAATAACCTTATTATGACTTAGGTAGTAGTGGTAATTCTGAGTGGCGGCCTCTAGCCACATACGTTAAACCTATCAGTCCGTCTAAGACCAGACTCTTCTGTTTCTGTCAATTCATTGTTAGTTTAAGATATTTTGCTTTGTCTTTCTAGGTCTAGGGCATTAAAATAAATATTTGAGTTTGTGTTTAGCATTTCATATGAATTTCTCTCCTCTCCCTTAACCCATCCCCGCGTTCATTTTAGCCCCCTCTCTCCCTTTCCTCCTCCCTTCGTAATTCCCCACCCAACCTCGTTTCCTTCGACATAGCAACGCTTACCTCCATCCTCATTGCACTTCCTTCATTAAACCTATTATCGCTTTTACTGTCCCTTCCTTCCATCCTTCAATGCCAATATGGAATGCCAATATGGAATTTAACACCTTAGATCTCTACGCATTCATGTTACTTGAAGACGCCTGTGTCTTAGGGGAATCTAAGTGTTGAGAGTGGGCTTGGGGGTAGTCTATAGATTATTACAGATGACCTTGAACGCTCCAACTATTTAAAAATTATTATTTATCACGCACATCATATGGCATAATACATACATGAATTTAAGTATCTCTTACACTATAGGAATGGAATTGAATCCTACCAGAGTTAAAAAGTCGCAAAATATGATAGATTAGTTTGTATTAAGAGGTCACTAAGAGAAAAGGATTTGGGGTAGAGCGGAAGGCAGAGAGTATATTTTCCCCGAGTTTCGGTTATTGTTAACGTTATATGGATACATTGCCGATGTCCCTGCTGAAGACCTCTGATGGGATGCAGTGTGATCAGAGAGAGAGAGAGAGAGAGAGAGAGCTTTTAAATCACACCTTTTAAATGGTTTGTGGGTAAGGGCTTCACGTATGTTATTTTAGTCCAGGGTAGTTTATGTGGAGGTGTTAACGTAACTTGCACTTGGGACTGTTAATTGTAAGACAACTACCATAGCTGAGACTGAGACAAGTTATCCCCTGCATACTCTATATATATCTATATACAGTATGTCTCTATATATAAATAGATAGAGTGATCAACACAAAGATAGATGTGGACGTCATTGATTGGGTTAGAGCAATTATGTGCACCAATCCGAACACACTTCCGCTGCTATAAGGACTGCCCATTTTATACCTAAAAGACTAGCTTGGGACGAGACAGAGGCGTGAGACTTCTTGTAAGCACTGTACATAAATAATAATAATGATACTAATAATAAAGTTTAAGTGGATGTTTAGAGACGGTTTTGATGATTCAGTATTTGAATCTATCCGAATATGCATGGCTAGGCTGAGTTATTGAAAATGTATTTTCATGGTTTTAAAGTTACATTACACAACTTTTAATTTTAACGGAGAGCTAGTTTCTGAAAACAATTTTCATAAAACAATTTTTTACGTCAGTTTTTACTATAGAAGATGTAATGAATATCCCTACGGTCATAGACATAATACCTTTTGACAATGGTAATACTTTGGATAATATTGTGGTTAGTGAAGGGGAGGTAATGTGCTATATTGATAAAATGAAAATGCGTAAATCACCGGGACCGGATTCTATATATCCCATACAACTAAAAGAATTAAAAGAAAGCATTGTTGTGCCGCTAACAAAGATTTTTAATGCGTCTATTTCTGAGGGGTGCGTACCAGATAATTTCAAGTTAGCAAACGTAACACCTATCTTTAAGAAAGGCGATAAAGGTGCGGCGTGAAATTATAGGCCAATCAGTTTAATATCTGTTGTAGATAAGCTACTGGAATCAATAATTAGGGATCGTATAGTCGAACACTTAGAATTGCATAATTTGGTTAGAAATACGCAGCACGGTTTTAGGCGAAACAAATCTTGCTTAACTAATCTTTTAGAATTTTTTCAAAGCGTGGTTGAAGTTTACGATAGTCATCAGGCGGTTGATGTAGTGTATTTAGATTTTCAAAAAGGGTTTGACACCGTACCGCAAAAAAGACTCATTGAAAAAAACTAAGGTCATGGAATCAGGGGTGTAGTAATAAATTGGATAGAAGAGTGGTTGCGAGGTAGGAAACAGAAGGTGGTTGTTGATGGAGCGAAGTCGTCTTGGGCTAATGTAGCGAGCGGCGTTCCTCAGGGTTCTGTATTGGGCCCCTTGCGTTTTCTTATATATATTAACGATTTAGATGTCGGCCTAGTCAGTACAGTTTCAAAGTTTGTGGATGACACGAAGTTGGGTGGTAGGGCGATTAATGACGAAGATAGAGGTAAAATCCAGGAAGATCTGAATAAAATCGTTGATTGGTCAGTCACATGGCAAATGAGATTTAACGTCGATAAGTGCAAAATTTTACATATAGGTTCGCGTAACGGTAATTTTGCGTATAGTATGTCAGGGAAAGGGTTAGCAAGCGTAGAGCAGGAAAAAGATTTAGGAGTTGTAGTTACTGGTGATTTAAAAGTAGCGAAACAAAGTACAGCAGCGGTCAATAAGGCAAACAAAGTGTTAGGTTTTATAGCTCGGAATTTTGAGTACAAATCGCGCGATATTATTGTTCCTCTTTATAAATCATTAGTTAGACCCCATTTGGAGTACGTGATCCAATTTTGGAATCTGCATATGCGAAAAGATATAGACAAAATCGAAAGAGTTCAAAGACGAGCAACTAAGATGATTCCGTCGCTTCGGTCGGTCGAAGTCGTACGAGGATAGGCTTAAGCAGTTAAAATTTACTACATTCGAGACTAAGAGGCTAAGGGGTGACCTAATCCAGGTTTTTAAAACTATGAATGGGTTCGATAATGTAGATAGAGATAGCTTTTTCGAAATATCTCAATATAATAGGACTAGAAATAACGGATAAGTTGACAAGTAGAAGGTTCGAGACAGCAGTTGTCAAAAACTTTTTTACGCATAGAATAGTAAATAGCTGGAATAGTTTGCGGGTAGAAGTAATTAGTAGCACGTCTCTAAACATGTTTAAAAATCGATTAGACGCATATATTCATAGATTGGGTATAGTTTAAGGTAGTAAAATTAAGGCTTTGTGGTTCGGAACCCACGTAAAATTGTAGGTCCTCTCCGCCACCACGGAGGACATGCACAATACACAATTACGAACACAGTTAGGTAGACCAGCCATGAGTGGATCCTAGGGTCTTTGTTGGTTTGAAACATTATAACATTATAACGACGTAACTAGTGATATAAATGGGTGAGTTGGTGCTGGCATTTCTTTAAATTTATCTTACAGATCCATAGCTTAGAAGAGCAGTTATAGGTTAACTGGATGAACTAAATGACAATGAAGGAAGACATCGATATTTGAATTTATGAAATATAAATTGCATGTATTCGCGTTCATCCTAGTCTTTTTTAAAAGAGCTGATATATATATATATATATATATATATATATATATATATATATATATATATATATATATAAAATTACCTATGATAATAATGATAACACTGGTCAACACTCATTTTATTGCCAATCATATTAGAGTGATTTTGGGGTAACTTTGTGGTGCTGATTCCGAATATGACATCGGTTTTGCTAGATTGGCTCTAATTTATGAGATAATTGGTACCCCATTGAAACACGTAGAAATGCAAAAAATTTAATGTTCAGGCGGAGCCTACTTACTGGTTGGGTGGCCGATGACTTATATACGGAGGGGGAATATTCTAGAATGATCGCGGGGTAAACACTAAGAATATTCGCGTGTCTCACCATCTAGAATGTTCCGGTAGTTTCCCATATGCACACGTTATGGTTACGTTTCCTATTAATTGAGGGTATTCATTATCTCAAGAACTAGAGCCAAATCGGAAAAACTACTTTCATTTTGGAATTCAGCAACCCCAAAATACCCTAAATTCGTACGAATTTCCTTGGCAACGAAACAAAAAAAATTTTTTGTTGGGCTGTGTAATATTTGCTGTTCATGATGATTGTTACCACGTTACTATACGAATGGATTTAAAGTTTCTGGATCTATTTCGTAATACAAATATTAGAACAAGACAAAATTTGTTTATGAGTTAACTCTATTTATTCTAATTTTATTTTGTGTGGTATCGTTATTAATATATTAAGCCGAAACGATGAGGTCACGGATGGTTAAAGAAATCTTTGCTATTTGTCAGACACTACAGTTCTTATATGCAAAATATATATGTTGGTTTCATTTACTAGTATATAATATATAGTGTGTATATATCAGCAGAAGTCTGGTGCTCCAGAAATGCATCTTCTGCACGAACGCTTCCAGAAAGATAAAACTAGCGGGCCTCCACGAACACGACGGAACGCTGCGTAAAAACTACTCGAATGTTTGTTTGTTTGTTTAAATTTCTCTTATGAAAGACCGTGAAGGAACCCAAGGAGGAAATATCGATCTTTTTTGTCTGTTTTTGCTTGTTTTTGTTTGTTTTTGTCTCATGAAAGACCATGAAGGAAGGTGAAGAGGATTTTTTTAATCTCTTTTTCTTTTTTTTTCCATGAAAGACCATGAAAGACACTTTATAAAGGACCGTCATGAAGGACGGTCAAGGATCCTTATGAAGGAAGGCAGGAGACCGTCATGAAGGAGGGTGAGGGGGGAATTTTCAAATTGACTTTATTTCTAAGATTTGTTCTTATTTTTTAACGCAAATCTTTTTTATTTTTATTTGTTCTTATTTCTTAATTTTTCAATTTTTCATTTGGTTAAAATTAAGAAGCGGTCCAGGCAATGTTCTCACTGAGAGGGACTGGAGTTTTCTTTGTTTTGACTGTTGAAAATTTTCAATTTTGTTGTTATTATTGTCAGAATAAAATGTTAACGATATATTATGGATATTCTTATTTTTGGGATGGAATTCTTATTTCTTGGTGTTGATGTTCTGATTTTTATTTTTTAGACTTGAGAACCCTGCTTTTAAGACACAGTATATACACATGTTAGTACCATGCTTCTTTTTTAAACCAAATTGGTTATCACTAGTATACAGGTAACATTCAAATGTATTAATGAGTATATATTAAAACACCTTAGACATAATACTGGCAGAGCTATTGACCTATAGTTATCTTTACTATTGATTTTATACTTTTTATCTTTTATTACTGGTACGAAAACAATGGATAACATTGCATCTGGGAAAACACCATGTGTCAGTAAACCTGTAAAATACAAAGCTAACAGAAGCTATTACTACTAAACTTCAGATGTTCAGCAGAAATACCATAAATACCAAATGATTTGTTACAATCTAAACATTTTATGGCCTGTTTAGTCTACGGTCTAGATTTTCGTATAGATTATAATGTAGATTATAGATTATAGTAAATTTTACACCAAAAAATGGGGTAAATTTTAGTCATAATTCATTTCTGTGTTTGATGAAAATATTCTCTTAAGCACTTTCTTAAATATTTACTTATTATACTTGTATACAGGGTGTTTCAGGAGGAAAGGTCAATACTTCGGGAGGTGATAGTATCGGTCATTGTGAGAAAAAAAGTTCATATGAACATGTGTCTAATTCTGAATGGTTACGGAGATAGAGCTGCTTGAATCTGATGCGCGCGCAGCTCTTCCTCCCCCTTCCCACCCCTATAACCTTGAACCATGTAAGCTGTAATGTAAGCATGTAACATAAACCAATCGACAGCTGACTGTTATGACTGATACCATTCAAAATGCCAATGTTTAAACATTAAATGTTAGAAACAGTAATTGGTTTCTCTTTCTTGATTACCATTAACAATGCTTTTGTATTTGTAGATTCAAACAGCTCTATCTCCGTAACCATTCAGAATTAGACACATGTTCATATGAACTTTTTTCTCACAATGACCGATACTATCACCTCCCGAAGTATTGACCTTTCTTCCTGAAACACCCTGTATAAAATCTATTAAAGCCATCTCAGTTATCCTAAACTAATAAAATTTACTTGTAAAATGATATTTTGTTAACTTGGTTTTGCTTCCGCCCGAATGGTTCATTCTGACGAAAGTTAAGCTTGTTGCTACATCTTAGACCTACAGCTTAACTGGAATCCGAACCACGAACCACCACGGGTAGGCAGAAATTACAAAGTCCTCGCCCAGACTCAATCCCACGACATCCCGATCAGCAGCCGAGCGTGTTGTAGTGTTTTATTTATTAAAAGGCCTATTTGACCGATATATTAAGAGTGCAACAGGTAAATGAGTATCTGTCCAGCTTTACCAGCTGACTTTTCACTGACACAACCTTAAGGATTGATGAAATAACTTACTGGTTGGAGTTTATGTTTATTAAAATAACTAAATTATTTAAGGATTTCAAGCCTTTAGGGCAAGGGCGAACGTTAGTACATAAACAACACCGAGAGGGATATTCTGGTAATTTGCGATTAACACTAAACTGATAAGCTATACTTCAAAAATTTTGAGAGTCCCAAAAACCTGTGATCCTGACTGAACAAAATCGAGAATTCAACTCCTCGTATGTAGGATCTTATGGCACCCTTGTAGAGGGTTTTCCCCAACTTCTTCCCCCAAGGGCAGCTCTTGTCCCCCATTTCCAACCGAAACACCCACAAAAAATATAAAAACCGTTTCATTCTCTGAGAAATTACATTCAACAGACGTCTTAAATTTATCTTTCCAAAACGACTATATAAAAAAACCGCTATATTAATAATGTTCATTACAAACATTTCTCTCGGTGCCATTTATTAAATTTATTACAAATCACTTCACTCGCCCCCACCGCAAGAAAATAAGTTTGAGCAACAAACTTATTAAATAAGTACAACCATGAAGATGATACATGGAAAATTTCTGCAAAATTATACAGTTACATGGTTGCTGTAGACATAATAATAATAATAATAATAATAATAATAATAATAATAATAATTTCCAGTCAGAACATTAATCATAATGATAACACAACCAATAATAATAACAATGATAATAATAATAATAATAATAATATTCAATTTACATGAAGGCATTAGAGAACATAAATTCTACAATGTGCAATGAAAATCAAAACAAAGCAACTGCATTAAACAACTCAGTTTCAGAAGATATGTACACACACACACACACACACACACACATATATATATATATATATAAATAATATATATATATATATATACACTAGGGTTATAACTTTTAGACTTTTTTCAAATAAAAGATCTCCTGTATCATAAATCGATGAACTTTTGCTTAAAAACAATGAAAAAGACCCTAATTCCTCTCAGTTTTTAAAAAAGGTTACCCCCCAAATCAAAAGTTTGAATCACCATAACCATATATTTACGTTACTACTCATAAGTATATAAATATATTATTATTAGAGGGCGGACTTTTAGGTTTTAACCTAAAAAATATTTTCGAATTTTTCAGTACGCTAATATATCGTGAGATCGCCCGAAAAATCACTTCCGGTGCTCAAATTCGATGACTAATATCAATCCACCCATACAAGAAAATTCTAGAACACACGACATTGTTCTTCATGCACTCGCAAATTGTATAAAAGCACGAAATGAAATCAACCGAATCACTTGTGTCCAGTATTGCGCAATAGTTACTCAACTGTTCAGTTCAACTCAACTTCAGGTAAGCTTTTATTATTTGTAATATGTTCGCTTAATTAAAAAACGTAGCGAAATGTGGAATTCGCTTCTGCACTCTTGAACATTCCAGAACATTTTTTAAATTTATTAACCATAATAATTTGTTGAATTTTTCTTCCATTTTAACACGTAAACAAAAGCGTATCCAGAATGTTTTGTAGAGGGGAGTCAAACTCAAAAAATATATAGAGCCCAAACTATTTGGTGATAAATATTTTCGTGAGACGTTCTATGGATGTTCTAAAAATATTTTCCAAAATTTTATCACCTAAAAAATAAATATTTGGTCATATTTTTTCACCTAAAAATCCGCCCTCTAATTATTATATTATTTCTATATATTATATTAATATTATATATATAATTATATATAAACAAACAAACAAATCAACTTAATACCTTTTTATATCTGTTTCAGAAGCAATATAATGTCACACAAGAAAAGTGATACTACCATACAGAAGAACAAGGATATCTGGACCAATAATCTGGTGAGATTCCAGCAGTCACATAGAAGAAGAGGAAGTGTGCCTTTAGAAGAATCTTCACTAGAAGAAAAATGCAGAATGCCACTCCAAATCCAAATCATTGGACGGTACCAGTTTCTTGGAACAGAAATCAAAGGAAGAAAGGAGCGAATAGTGGAAATTTCCAAAGAAGTTACAAAATTATGGAAGAATAAATTGAATTTTCCGCATGTGTCAGATCAAGTAATACGAGCAAAGCTTGACAAGGTGATGAAGACTTATGATGAATGTGTCAGGAGGGGAAAATATGATGCCCTGAATGAACTTTTTGATATCACTAAAGTAAATGGCCAATAGTTATCCTCGGAAGACAAACGACTGTACCACCTTCAAGTGGAAAGCAAAGGAGAAGTGGGGTACTCTACAGGTCAAGTTGCAAGTGAAGAAACGATTCACCCTTCAAAGAGACGAAAATTGCCTGCTGAATCAGCATCAACATCTTACAATCATGTATCTGGTGGTAGTGGTACTGAATCTGAAGAGAGCGAGCATGAAGATGAAGATGAGAGTATTACTCCACCAACCAGAAGACATACAAAAGTAAAGTTGCAACCAACTTGGTGACATCCACAGAAGTATCAACAAGTAAAGCCGCTAAAATATGCAAACAGTTGTCACTTGATGGTATTGACATTCCAACACCAAGTCAAGCAGCAATTTACAAGTCAGCATACAAAGAGGCTGCTAAATTGAAGGAGGAAATGATTGAAAATTTACAGATGGAAGAGTGGTCTTTACATTTTGTTGGAAAGCGCATTGAGGAAAATGAGTATGAAGTAGTGGTACTTAAAAATGAAAGAACCGAAGTAAAATTGGATGCATTGCGTCTGAAAGATGGCAAGGCTGAAACTATTGCTGAAGGAATTGCAAAAGTTATTGATGAATACACACCTTATGGAAAGCAATAAAGATGATCGTTGCTGATACAACAAGTGTTAACACTGGGAAAAAGAGTGGAGTTGTTGTCAAATTGCAACGAATGTTCTCAGAGAAGGGTATCTGCAAACCACAATTTATCAGTTGTCAGCATCACATTCTGGACAGGATTCTCCGTTTGGTAATGGACGAAGATCTTGGTGCTAACACCAGTTCTCCAAACATCGAATATCCATTTGTATCCCAACTGGTGAAGAATTATGAGGAACTAAAGGCACAGTTTGTTAATGGAACAGAAGAGGTCCTCGAGAAATCAGGATGGAGAGATGATATTAAGTTTTTGTACCATCTAACACGGGTGTTTAGATTCTTTGAAGAAAAAGGGAATTTTCCTTTGATTAACTTTCAGAAAATTCCAAACATCAGCAATGCGAGGTGGCATTCAAGAGCCATTCTAGCTATCCTTGCATTTATTCTTATACCTACAACAAGGAAGACTTTGGAGAAGGTATGCAGATTCATTTCATACAACTGGGCAGAATATTGGTTTACTAATCAGATGTACAATGAAAATGACTTCAAGAACTTGTCAGAAATATTGAAACCTTACAAAAAAGCATTGAACTCATTGGAAAATCACTGGAAGCAGGAGCCATCCCCACTCAAGATACCAAGAAGTAATCAGTGTGCAGAACGTGCAATCAAAGTTATGCAGGAACTGTATGCTGCCTGCAGAAACAAAAACAAACTGCAACTTCGGTTTATTCTAAGCAATAAGCAGTAATATATGTACAAGTATTATAACGATTATGTTGTGAGTTCTTTTATTATATTACATGGAATATGCAAAAAAGTTACGTATGCAATAATCGATTTTTTTATTTCGGGGTGACCTTTTCTAAAAAGATATTTATGTTGTAAAAAAGTTATAACCCTAATATACACACAGTGGAATCCGCTTATTGTGATCAATTTGGGACAGGGTTCTTTAGATAACAATAACCGGCTGATAACATTAAGCAAAGGATATAAAAAATTGGAATAATTTACATTCATTGTTATAAATTTACATTCATTGTTATAAATTTACATTCATTGTTATAAATTCATTGTTATGTTATTAAATTCATTGTTATAAACAACTTTACATTATAGACAATTAATAAGAAACAATATAGATTTATTTTAAAAGCTTATTTATTTAAAAAAACTTATTTATTTAAAAAACTTATTTAAACTCATTTATTTGACTTATTAAAACTTAGCTTATTAAAACTCTTTTTTTTTTTAAACTTATCTAGTGTTGTCTGTCTACTGTTTGCGTTTAGTAGTTCATTAATAAATTGCTCATACTCGTAATGCTTTTGAAATTCTGTTGATCTATGTTGCACGCCGCGACGAAGTATTTTTAGAGCTTCTCGAATCTGGGCATTGGTTGGAGGAGCTTCTGAAATTTCTTCTTCTAGATTTGGTTCAATCTCTTCTTCTAATTCAGAGTCTACATCGGTAACAGCTTGACATATTTCCGACACTGTCATTGTAGCTGCCACTTCAACTTTGTCGTCAATAGCCAACCAATTTTCAAACTCTTCTTTTGACATATCGTCAGGGGTTCTATCAAGAATTTCATTTGTAATAAGCTCTAATTCTTCGTTAGCAGGAGTTTCTGTGCTTGTTTTAGAAAATCCACCTTTTTTGTTTTTTGATAACAATAACCGGAACTTTGATTATAGTAGGCGGATAATTTTTAATTAATTTTAAATAAAGTGTTTTGGGACCGACTGGTTTTGATAACAATAACCGTTTGATAACATTATCCGTGATTATAATAAGCGGATTCCACTGTATATGCTACGGTCCTGGAGCCTTACCCTACCAGGACAAGAAACTACGTAACCTTGTTGAGGTGTAGCAGCTTAAACCGACTAGAATGTCTGCCTGGAAATCTGGAAGGAGATTTCTGTAACCTGCGGGGGAGCAATAGGCATCCGGAAGGTACTAATTAGTAGTTTCGAACAAGCCGGGAAAGGCCTAGCAAGCCTCTGGTGGTTTTTGTTTTGCTCAAGTACAACGCAGAGAGCCTCGGAACGGACGGACCACGGTTACGACTTTGGCGTGAAAACGGACTTTCTTTTGGATTACTACAATAGATGTCGGAACACTTAGAGATAAATGCGAAGAAATAGTTGAGTTCATGGAATCGAAATTTATACATGTTATGGGAATCGCAGAAACCAGATGAAGAGGTGAAGGAACGAAGGTACTGCACAATGATATAAGTGCATATACAAAGGTAGAGAAGAGAATACCAGATCGGGTGTGGCAATTATACTGTCCCCCGATTTTATGAACATGTTGTTGAAGTGATAATGAAGAGTGAGAGATTGATGGGAGTGACCCTGAGCCTAAACGGAGAGAGACTATCTGTAATCCAGGCATATGCACCGCAGAGTGGAAGATCAAAGGAGGAAAAGGAAACTTTTTATGGGGATCTTCGGGGAATGATAGATGGGCTGCCTTATGGACCAAGAATTTTGATGGGAGACCTAAATGGCCATGTGGGTGGAGATCGAAGCAGAAATGAAGACGTGATCGGGGGATTTGGTGTGGGAGAGAGAAATTTGGAAGAGGAAATGTAAATTTTTGTGCAAGAAATGTTCTTAGTATAATGAACACATTTTTTAAGCACCAGGAATCACATCTCTCTACGTGGTCTGGATGGAATAGTAGAACCGGAAATTATGATAAGTCTCAGATAGACTTTATTGTGGTGGATAAAAAGTCATTGGTGAAAAATGTAAGAGTAGTACCATCTGTGTCTTTTGACTCGGATCATAGACATGTTAAAGCCAAAATTTTGCTTCCAGTACCACAAAATATAAAAAAGCCTAGAAGGAGAAGAGTGTGCACGGAAAATATACCAGAAAAACTGGAAGAGATTAGAACTAGAACTGAGGAGACTTTCGGACAAAGGGTAGCTACGGAAACAGTGGAGAAGGTTTGGGTTGAGTTTAGGAGAACGATGGAAGGAATACAGCGAGATGTGATTGGAGAAAGGGCAGTTGGAGGGTCAAAAAAGAAAAAGACGGCATGGTGGACCCAGGAGGTAAAGGAGGCAGTGACAGATAAGATGCGTGCTTTTAGGAGATGGCTTAAGGATAGAAATGAGCAAACAAGGCAAGAATATGTCCAAATGAGAAACCACACCAACGAGGTTAAAAGAAGGGCGAAACGCTCTGTGTGGGAGAAAATAGGTAGAGACTTAGAAGAGGATTTTCAAGGCTCGAAGAAGTTACTGTATAGCATGGCTAAGAAGTATAAAAATGGAGAAAGCAAGAAAACAACATTGGCTGTTAAAAATTCACATGGTGAGTTCCTCACTGATAAATGCGAGGTGGCCGCACGCTGGAACGAATACGTTAGACATCTTTTGAATAACGAGAACCAATATGATGAGGTGAGACGGGAGGAGCGGGTAAATCATGAGGAGCATGAGGGGGGCAGAGATCACTAGAGAGGAGGTTATTCAAGCACTAAAGAGGATGAAAAATAATAAAGCTCCCGGACCGGACGCAATTTTCACAGAAACACTAAAAGCAGCTGGTGACCCTGCTGTGGACTGGCTGCTAAGCATTTTCCGAGTAGTGTGGTCGCAGGGAATTGTACCGGCAGAATGGGGCAGAGCAATTATATGTCCTATATATAAAAAGAAGGGAAGTGAGCAGGAATGTCAAAACTACCATGGCATATCTTTGATGTTCATGTGACAAAAATATATAGAAGGATTTTGGAACATAGAATACGAAACATACTGGAACTTGGGTTACTGGAGTATCAATGTGGCTTTCGTGCAGGCCGGAGTACTATAGATCAAATTTCAGCCATAAGACAATATCTTGAGAAGAGCCGAGAATTCAATTTGGACCGCTTCATATATTTTTTTGGATCTGGAGAAGGCATTTGATAGTGTTCCCAGGGAAAAGCTGTGGGTGGTTCTGAGTGAGAGAGTGCCGCCCAAGCTTCTGAGAGCAGTAATGAGCACCTATAGGGTCTCCCAGAGCACGGTGGTGGGATCGGAGGTGGTTTGATGTACAGTAAGTACAGGAGTTAAACAAGGGAGTGTTCTGTCACCCATTTTATTTATTGCCTACATCAACAGGGTTATGGAACACATAACTGAGGAAATTGAAGAGGAAATAGAAATTTTTGGATATGCTGATGATGTAGCTGTTGGGACTAACACAGCACAATCCCTGGAGAGAATTATGCAGAGGTGGGATGAGAGATTGAGGGAGTATAGACTGAAACTGAATTATGATCAAACTGAATATATGGTGGTAACGAGGGGAGTGAACGAGGATGGAATCTTTGTTGGGGGAAGGGAAATGAAAAAGACGGACACATTTAAATACCTTGGTACTGTGATAGAAAATGATGCGGGTATGGATGCAGAGGTGAATGAAAGAATTGCTAAATATAGCAGAAATGTTTCCTTCCTCTACCTCCTATTGAAAGACCAAAACATCCCTAAAAAGATAAAGACGCATATATACTCAACAATACTGAAACCAATCTTACTCTACGGCAGCGAGACTTAGGGCCCTAAACACAAGGACGAGGGGAAAACTGCAAGCAGGTGAAATGAGGGTCCTGAGATTGATAGAAGGAGTAAGTAGATTGGATAAAATAAGGAACACTGAAATAAGAAGGCGATTGGGTGTAACTTCGGTTAATGAGAATATTGAGAGGAACCAACTGAGATGGTACAGGCATGTCCAACGAATGCCGATTGAAAGGACAGCAAGAAGAATGCTGGAATGGGCTCCTCAAAACAAAAGACCAGTTGGAAGACCCAAGATCCGATGGATGGATAACATCAAGAGTGCTGTCGAGAAGTGTGGACTCAGTCTCCAACGGGCGAACTTGATGTGTGGAGATCGTGAGGCATGGAGGGGTCTCGTCCGAGGGCTCCCAACTGATAGACCGCTTTAAGTCTATCAGGCGCCTGGTAAGAAAAGGTAAGAATATATATATATATATATGATGAATAAAACCACGAAGGAAAGGAAACACAAAATGGTGCTCAAGCGCTTTCGTCTAATGACATCCTCAGGATATATATATATATGCAGTAAAATCACAAAATAACACGTGATCTTATTAATAAGCAAACAACCACAGGGAAAAGGGAAAAAAGAAACAAGAATTCCGAGCGCTTTCGTGATATATTCACATTTTCAAGGACAAGAGACTCTCTTGTCCTTGAAAATGTGAATATATCACGAAAGCGCTCGGAATTCGTGTTTCTTTTTTCCTTTTTCCCTGTGGTTGTTTGCTTATTATTATTATTATTATTATATATATATATATATATATATATATATATATATATATAGAATAGTTGGGGTTCATGAATATTGAACAGTTCATAAAATCGCAACAGTTCAGACATTCCTTTTAAATTTTGCAGAATGATAAATAATTAATCAGTATCTTTCAAATTCTCTTAAATTATTTTATTTATATATATATATATATAGACATGGGGAATGGGGATATATATATATATATATATATATATATATATATATATATATATATATATATTATTTTAATACTACCCGCTGCCTTTTGTCTCTCAAGAACTGACGGAAGATATTTAAATTTTCAATCGTATCAACGCTCGTCACTTTTCTAGAAAGCCAGGGTTGCATTGCGTATGCAACGGATTCAGCACCCGTCACGGTTCCACTCTCTCTCGACAGAGTAATGGCGAAAGTGTTGCCGTCCAATTCAGAAAGGATCGAGTAAACGGAGATATAATGAAGGCAGAGCCACGCACTGGATTTGGACGTGATTGCAGTTCTAGAAGTTGAAGAAGAAAGTCGCCGACTCGCATCTTAACCTGAGTTCGTCTTTTCAATGAGTATTGTCCCCACGTACCGCTGAAAGGTTCCCTACATGGCATTGATCAAACGATCATTTGGCCGTAGGCCGTTTCACAACGAACCTACTGTGTACCTGTATGGACAGTAAAGTTTTAAACACTCGTTCAGACTCTCGTGATTTGCCTACCTAGTAGTAAGACGTACGTTAAGCCAAGCATCTAAACAATGGGACCAAGACTGTTTGAAAATACCAGTAGACCAAATTTACTGGAAACTTTCCTGCACTCAAATCTTCAAATAGCAACGCAATCGGTTTCTTTTCTTTCTCTCTCATCTCGTCTCGTCGGTGATCGATCACCTTGCTCGGGTCATTTAAACGTCACAATATGTAAAAATCAGTATAAAATAATGCTGTTCCGTATTTTCATCATATTAAACGAAAATCACAATGTAATGATTTATAAAAAAAAACTCTTTATTTCTACTCTTCGCTTTCTTTTCATTAATTTTCCTTCTCTTACTATTATCACTCGTTTTCTCTGTGTCTTTATACGGACGCGGGTAGACCGCTTGAGCCGGTGGGCGCCATTAAACTTTCGAACAAAGCAAAGGGGACCGGGGATAATTACACACTATTATTCACTATTTATTAATGCCGAAACAATTTAGACAAACGGAGTAAAGCGAGTGCGGAATTAGCGTTAACATTTAATCGCGAAGACATAATTAATATTTTAAATAAAAATAACATTCTAATGCGAAAAACACCTAATCGGGGCAAACCCCGACCCGAAACTCAATTGCCAATTTGAGCATTTTACTCAGCCTCCAGCTTCGGCACATCTCAGATGTTGCCACTTTGTATTTTTATATTTTTAATTTCAAAAAAACATTATCAATTTCTTATTTACATACAAAACATAATTAAATTTCTTATTAAACATTATTTTCTTCTTTATTAAACAAAACATTATTAAATTCTTATGAACAAAACATTATTAAATTCTTATTGGACATGATTATCTTCTTTAAAATCCAATACACCACACTCGCATCACCCCCTTGAAAATAAGTTTTCACTTGGAAAAACTTATTTATTTCATTTAGTTTCTTTCAACAAATTTATTTATTTACTCAACGAATTTATTTATTTTTCTGTTTTTCTTTCTTTAACAATTTCCAAGTTAGAATAGATAAGAAATCATCTCAATGACAAATTCCACACATTAGATATTTTGTATCATTTTATAAACAGAAAGAAAATTAAAATTTTTACGTTTGCATAAAATAACATTTTACACTAATAATCAAATTTATAACCTGTAACAAAGCTGTTACGTGAAAAATAAAGGATAATTTTCTTAACACTGGCTACAACAAATTTCAAGTTTACAATCTATTCCAGCGATTTCTCTTCAAAGATCGCTTTACATCCGAAAACTATTCATATAGTTACATAGTTACTATCAGGGCAACATAGAAAGAAGAACATGTTTACAAAACTTACTGACCAGAGCGCACATACCATTACACAAAACACAAAAACAAATTGGGCAATAATCGCACCCTTTCACTTATAATTTCATTAAATAATAATCAGTGTACATTAATTTCTGGACGTTATTTAGATAACAATCCTCAAAGCTGACAACGGACTTCTTAAATTTTCAATCGCAGCTTTCCTGCTCACTTCTCTAGAATGCAAGGGCTTGCATCACCATGCAACAGATCAGCACGCTCAAGGTTCCGCTCTCTCTCCAAAAAATGGCGAAAAAAACAAGAGTCGTCCAATTCAAAGGGGAACAGGGGATGGAGATATACTGAAAGTGGAACCACGCACCGGAATTGGACGGAATTTGCAATTCTAGAAGTCGACGAAGAAACTCGTCTCTCATCTCAACTTTTGTCGTTGAACGCTGCTCCTCCTATTTCCAACTGAAAGACTCCCTACATGGCATTAATCAAACAATCACTTAGCCGTAGGCCGTTTCACAACGAACCTACTGTGTACCTGTATGGACAGTAAAGTTTTAAACACTCGTTCAAACTCTCGTGATTTGCCTACCGAATAGTAAGACGCACGTTAAGCCAAGCATTTAAACAATGGGACCAAGACTGTTTGAAAATACCAGTAGACCAAATTCGCCGGAAACTGTCCTGCACTCAAATCTTCAAATCGCAACGCAATCGGTTTATTCTCTCCTCTCTCTCTCTCTCTCTCTCTCTCTCTCTCTCTCTCTCTCTCTCTCTCTCTCTCTCATTTACTTGGGTAAATGCAAAGTGATGCACATTGGCTACGCCAATCCCAAGTCGGACTACTCGATGTTGGGTAGTAATATCGAGGTGACTGATTTAGAAAAAGACTTGAGTGTGCTAATTAGCAGCGATCTTAAGTTTACGAAACAGTGTGTAGAGGTGGAAAAGAAAGCCCAGAAACTATTGGGTTATATCAGGAGGCAATTTCAGTTTCGGAACAAAGAGATTGTGCTCTCACTGTACAATTCCCTTGTTCGGCCGCACCTGGAGTATGCTGTGCAGTTCTGGTCGCCCACCCTCAGGAAAGATATTGAGAGGCTGGAGCGAGTGCAGGTGAGGGCCACAAAGTTAATCCCTTCCGTTAGGCATATGGGCTACAATCGACGGTTACGCGCCCTGAACTTGTTTTCGCTTGAAACTCGGAGGCTGCGCGGTCAACTGATCGAGGTTTTCAAGCTCTTACGCGGGTTCAACGATGTCGATTTTAAAAGCATGTTTAGTTTAAATGATAACCCAACTCGCAACAATGGTTGGAAGTTGGATTTGAAACGGTTTAGGACTAGTGTGTGTGGGAATTACTTTACTTATAAGATCTGTGACACGTGGAACAGGTTACCTCCAGAAGTTGTGAACAGTTCCTCTGTGGATCAGTTCAAAAAAAGGGTAGACGAAATCTTGCACACTATTTGAGTGTGTAAAGACATTTAGGACCTCAGTCTGCGGAAATTTCTTTTCCTATAAAATAGTTAATATCTGGAACCAACTTCCCTCAGAGGTTGTTTCCAGTTAAAGTGTAAATGTGTTTAAAAATAGGCTAGACAAAGTACTGAATACTCTCAAAGTTCAAGACTAAAACATAAGAAAACTCTGCAGGAGATCGCTTGCACGGTGTCTCTGTGAGCAAGCTAAATATAGAGCTATTTATATATTCTCCACTTTCCTGTAAAATTTCCTTGGCTACTTTTCCAGGGTCAAGGTATTTTCTTCAACCTTTTTCCGTACCTGCCTCTGGCAGGGAGGGAGCGGAGGGTGGGGAGAGAGCCTTCTACTTTTCTATCCAGTTTTCTACTACTGCTAGGATAGTTGAAAGAAAAATAAACTTTTACAAAATTTTCCCTGGCACCCGTTGCCATTGGTACCTCCTCGGTATGGGCCGCAAGGCCTTTTGAGGTACTTCTTTTCCTTGTAACTCCTTGTACTCTCTCTCTCTCTCTCTCTCTCTCTCTCTCTCGTCGGTGATCGATCATCTTGCTCTGGTCATTTAAACGTCACTGGAAGAATTCAAAGACAAACTTAGTTGTCCTTGAATCGAACCTTTCGTAATTCCGAAGAAAGTAACAAACTCTTAATATCGCAACTGATTATCATTCGCATTATACTTGAAAATAAAAAAAAAGTCTTGCTAAAGTCACTTTACTCAAAACGAATCACTGCACTAAATTTTTTCCCCAATATGTGAAAACCAGTATAAAATAATGCTGTTTCGTATTTCCATCATATTAAACGAAAAGTACAATGTCGTGATTTACATAAAAAAACATTCTTTATTTCTTCTCTTCGCTTTCTTTTCATTAATTTTCCTTCTTTTACTATTATTACTCGTTTTCTCTGTGTCTTTATACGGACGCGGGTAGACCGCTTGAGCCGGTGGGCGCCATTAAGCTTTCGAGCAAAGCAAAAGGAACGGGGATAATTACACACTATTATTCACTATTTACTGACGTTTTATTAATGCCGAAACAATTTAGACAAATGGAGTAAAGCGAGTGCGGAATTAGCGTTAACATTTAATCGCGGAGAGAGAGACATAATTAATATTTTAAATAAACAATAACATTCTAATACGAAAAGCACCTAATCGGGGCAAACCCCCATCAGAGATTCAATTGCCAAAATTGGGCATTTCATTCAGCCCTCCTGCTTCGGCACATCTCAGATGTTGCCAATTTTCTTTTTTATATTTTTAATTTCAAACAAAACATTATCAATTTCTTATTTACAAACCATAATTAAATTTCTTATTAAACAAAACATTATTAAATTCTTATAAACAAAACATTATTAAATTCTTATTAGACATGATTATCTTTATTAAAAAAAACCAATACACTACAACAATAATATGCTCCCCTTGGTCACACTTTAAGCTTTAACAATTTCATGTGATAAGTGTTATTTTTTTTTATCTTGATTGAGTTCAGAATCCCAGTTGAACCCTGAACGGCCAAGCTCTGAGGGGCTACTTCAACCTACAGCCCAAGTTAAGCTTAACTAAACAAACTTACGGACTTGGAGGTCCTATTAGGTTCTACCTCAGGGTTGCTGACTCGATGTGGGCCTACCTTAGGCCTCAGTTGTATAAAATTAAGATAAAAAACAAAAGGGGCAGTATTTATGGTCTTCTTTCTAAACCTTACAACAACAACAACAACAACAACACAACCTGCACCATTGCACGATGCAACAATTTTGTATCTAAACAACCAAACTGAATTGCAAGAGAGCTCTCTAAGACCACGCCCTGTAAGTGCCGCATTTAACAAACGAGTAGAAAGAACGCGCCAATGCCCCAAAAAAATGATGCCACAAGAGTACCCAAACAATGATGCCACAAGAGTGCCCAAACAATGATGCCACAAGAGCCCAAAAATGCTAGCTCTAAATTAAGTGAATTTTTCACTAACCTTACAATTATGAGATGGCTATATATACCGGGTGTCCCATTCGAAATGAAACAACTTTGAAACCTTATAAGTTTTTATTGAATAATGCAAACAATGTAATATTCACACAGTAAATAGTCAATGTCATAAAGTTTCATATGATATATGTGAATTATAACATTTAGATACATTAGAGTTCTTTATTGTATGTATTCAATATGTGCACCATTTGTAGCACGAACCAGGTCACAACGGTACTCATTTTCCCTCCACACGTTGCCTAGCATCTCAGGGGTTACAGAGTCCACCGCTTCTGTGATGCGCTCTTTCAGTTGAGCAATGTCTCGTGCCTTCGTAGAATACACTGTCTTTCACATAACCCCAAAGAAAAAAAATCGAGCGGGGTTAGGTCAAGCGACCTTGGGAGCCAAGAAATGGATCTTCCTCGACTTATCCAGCGATCTGGTACCCAGTCATCAAGGAAAGAGCGAACATCCTGGGACCAATGGGGAGGAGCCCCATCCTGCTGGAATATGACGGTCGGTTGGCAGTCCTCTAATTGTGGCGCCACGAACAGCTGAAGCATGTCCAAGTAAACATTTCCTGTCACAGATTTTTCAGCAAAGAAAAATGGGCCAACAATCCTGTTAAGCATTAAGCCACACCACACGTTGACTTTTGGAGTATCTCTTTCTACATCACGGGTAAGATGGGGATTCTCCATTCCCCACATGCGGCAATTTTGTTTATTAACTCGGCCGCATACGTGAAATGTTGCTTCATCGGAAAACATTACACGTTTCAGGTACTCAGGGTTGTTGTCCAGGCTGTCCAACACGTGCATAGCATAATGTTTCCTTTTGTTAAGATCTTCACATGTTATATGCTGAACAATTTGAAGCTTATATGGATAGAGCTGCAGCCGCTTGCGCACGACTCTATGCACAGTTGAACGAGGAATCTGCAGTTCGACACTGGCACGACGGATGGACTTTCTCGGGCTACTACCAAAGGCGCTGCGTATTCGTTCAACATCTTCCGATCTTGTTCGCCCTCCAGTGTTCCTTTAGAACACTGCCAGTCTCCTCAAATTTCTTGGTCCATGCATATAGGTCTCTTCTGGTGGGTGGTTTCTTGTGAAAGGTTGTACGGAATCGCCGTTGCACCAGAGTAGGGGACTTCAACTCAGCTATCCATAACACACATTTCGCTTTTTCTTGTGGGGTAAACATAATTCAATCTGAAACAAACAAAAAACATTATGACAAAAACTTATGCATATGATGTAGTAACTGGCAAAGTTTCAACATTTTCACATTAATACTTTAAAAATTACAGAGTTTCAAAGTTGTTTCATTTCGAATGGGGCACCCTGTATATACACCTTAACTTAATATATATGATACAAGCAATGCTGCATCAATCAGCTTAGTCATCATATCGCCTTAGGACAACAATGGCTCTTCCTCTTCTATATTTTCTAACAATAAGAATAACATGGTATAAAAGACACTAAAACTATAGTTTGTGATACAAAACCTTCAAATGTAAACAAAGAGGGGACAAAATAATAATAATAATTCTAATACCGTAACCATGTAACAGTAACTAAAATTTAACTATAATTACCTTCCCTACACTGAGCTCCATACCAATTCAATAGTACTGTACTTAGAATACAGTACGCTATAGACCTATAAGGATCACTTATACGATGCCAGAGGAAATCGAATAGGCATCAAAATGTAAAGTACAGATCGAATACAAAAACATGTGTACAAATAAAAAAAATATATCATTAATAAATTTTCTTTACAGCATTTTAAGACTAATAACGGTACAAAAATTTAAAATAATGGCTTAATATCTATGGAAGAAACCATGAACATTTACAGCACTAAAAATATCGTTGAACGTATACGAGAATTTTACAAAAACTGTGCCTAAAATCATCAAGAATTGCCAGATGTCGCAAAATACGTGTTCCTAAACTTGAGACATTCCAACGTAACCGACACCTATATAGGCCCACAAAATAAAAATAAGATACTTTCCTGTTATCCCGGACCCCAGACTTTTTGCCAGATTCGGACGCCACTTGCCAGATTGCCAAATTTCATTGCCAACTTTTTTTCTAATTGTCAAGTAACTAACCTAACCTAACCTAACCCCTGGTTAGGTTAGGTTAGGTTAGGTTAGGTTTGGTTAGTTACTTAACATTTAAAAAAAAAAAATTTGGCAATGAAATTTGGCAATCTGGCAAGTGGCGTTACTGGCGTATGAATCTGATAAAAAGTCTGATATCGGTGATAACAGGAAAGTACCATTTTTCCGTTTGACCTATATAACTGAGTTACATTGTCTACATCCGATCGAATACACACAGCCAACAGCATTATCCGGGCTATTCTTTATCAGGCTGATTTAACCATATTACTAGTGATGATGATATTAGGCTATACTTAAATACTACGTTGATGCCAATTGTTTTAAGTAAGGTCGGAAGATATTTAAAATTTACGTGTTAATTAAAGTAGGCTAAGGATATTTTTATGATAAAATTCATTTCCAATTAAACTGTTATAATACCTTTTCTTAGCTTTCCTAATACAGTTATTTAGAAGTAGAATAGGATAACCAGTGTTGGGAGTAACGCCGTTACTTATTTTGTAACGGTAATGCCGTTACTGTTCATTCCATTTTCAGTCATTATTCGTTACTCGTTATTGTCTTGTATGCTCAATTTGGAAACGTATATGCAGAGATGGGCAGTATCGCGATACATGTATCGGCGTTACGTATCGACCGATAACTTTGTATCGGTATCGATATCGCTTTAGCCATCTATAAATTATCGATGTATCGGTATCGCTTTAGACGATTTACGAGTAGCGATGTATCGGTATCGCCTAAGGGATTTTCGTGTATCGATGCCCATCACTGTGTGTATATATATATATATATATATATATATATATATATATACACACACACACAGTATATAAGACTGGAATGGCCGCTGCGTTTTCGAGGCAAAAACAATTATGAGAGTTTTCACTAAGTATGTACAATACTCCACTTCCATCCTCTGCTCCCGTGGAACGGCTTTTCAGTTTGGCGGGCCACATTTACTCTCCAAAGAGAAATAGACTATCCGATAAGATGTTTTGCCAACTGGTATTTCTTAAGGGTAACTCATTATTATTGATATCACAATTCACAACCATTTTAAAGGGGCATTTCACCTACAATTTCTTATGTTCCTCGTTAAAAGTTTACAACATTTCAGTTTTTCTGTGAGCTAACTTGGTATAAGACACATTTTTTCTCAACTGAATTGATCGGTTTTTATAGCCAATATACAAAGTAAAAATTTATTTACATATTAGTAAGATTTGTTCATTCTTATAGTAATGTATCGGTATCGATATCGCTTTAGCCATCTATAAAGTATCGATGTATCGGTATCGCTTTAAACGATTTACGAGTATCGATGTATCGGTATCGCTTTAAACGATTTACGAGTATCGATGTATCGGTATCGCCTGAGGGATTTTTGTGTATCGATGCCCATCACTGCGTATATGAATGAAAATGGTTTCATACTAAACGTGTGCAAACATGTTTGAACACAACACTTGTGACAGTGATTCAACATGTGGACTCTTAACCCTTTAGTCCGGTTCACTATGTCAATAAAAACATGTTCGTTGAAAATTTATGGAGATTAGCAAACCAGTGCATTTTTGGAAAGTTTATGGCATCAGGAATCTGATGCCTGCATAGCCGCCATTTTGGATTTTCAAAATGGCCGCCATAAAATAAGAATTTCCGAATATCTCAGCTTGTAATTGACATAGAAACTTCATTCTAAATGCTAATCCTATGTTTCCAGGCCCAAGGAATCCAAAACTTATGTCAAATTAGTGATTATAAACACCAAAAACCAAGAAAAGAAGAAGTTTGTGAAATTATGTTTGTATTTTCATGGAAAAATGCACACTCAAATTGTTGGTAGTGACAACAGCATACGTATAGACGTATCTCCTATCTCAGTTTGACACATCATTACACATCATCATCACTCTCAGTATCATATTCAACATTACAGTCTGCATCGTTTTCGTGCCGTACAAGCATAGTTCTGTGCAAGGGAAGTTATTCCTTCTGCAAGAACATTTCTGTGTAGAACAGTTGGTTTTGCAGTGGCATCTGACCAACTCGATGATGGCTTGCGGGGCAGGAAGAACCTTTGTGGTGACTGGCAGTATTTGACCACTTTTGTCCTGATAGTAACCAAATTTCAGGGGGTCAAAAGGCTGTTGCTGCATAACATTGGCTTGGCACCATACTCGGCTTTGTAACCGCACACGCTGGATGTGTTCCTCAAGTGCACCGAGTGTAGGAGGTAAGTTGTTGCTTTCAGCTAGGTGTTTACAAAACAGATACCATCTTAGATCAGGGATACTTGCAATGTGAATACCCTTGGGACAGTAGCTTGAGCACACAAATTTGGCCAATACGTCTTTCACCTCCTGTGTTAGGTCACCTTTCTCCGGTAGTTTCATCAGTGCTCTGACTAAGTGCATGTCAGCTTTCATATACTGCTGAAACCATTTTGTTTTGCCTATTCCTGAGAATTTTCCAACATTGTCTGCTCCAGTGAATGCGTGGAATACAGGTAAAGCTTGCGCCTTTTCTTTGCCCAAAGCTCTCCAGATTGGCTCTATTTCGACTGTACCTGATACCATCAAAATAGATGTCTTTTTGCAGAGCTTGTCATAGTGTGCCACAGCCAGAACCAAGACGTCAGTATCAGGAGTGAAGAATACTAGCTGTGCATCAGGACACCGCTGTGATGCCTCCGCTGCCAGGCAGATCATCAATGTGTCAGCCTCCTCGTGATTGTTGTCTTCAAAGTGCATGTTTCTGTTGCTTCTGGTGTGACCTGATGCTGATGTGATGACTAACTGAGGTGAGTTTTTGTTGTAATCAAGGGTTGCTTTGGCGAGATAGTCTGTCAAATCTGCTTTCGTTTTTTCGTGCGATAGAAACCGTGCCAGTAGGATGTGTTTGATGTTCGTATCATCTGCAACCTGATACTGTATAGGAGCTTTTCCTTGTCGTCGTCTCTCTCTAGTTTCCTCCTTTAGTGAGTCAGGTTTGTATGTATCGAAGACCAGGATGACCTCACTGAACCCTGCTGTCAAGCTCACGAGCCTGTCATTGAAACACTGGGCTAGATCTTTGACTGTGCTGATTGTCCCTGATTTCTTTGTCATCTTCTGGACAAGCACCATTCCATCAACAATGGCGATCTTTTGATTTGATGACGACGATGGAGATGATGATACAGGACCTCTCATCATCCTGCTCTTTGGCCGCTAGAGCTTCTGTCTGTTCCTGGGTTTCATCTGTTTTTTGCCGCAAATTCCATCAATCTCAGGCTGTGTATCAGCTTGGACTTGTCAGTGCATGGCAGCATTGAGCCGTCTGGTGCAAATAGTGCTCTCGGAGTCAATGTGAACTCATAGTTGCCAACTGCATTCGTCTGATCGATGTCCCTGCTCGACCTGGTGAGAACCATCAGCCGACCATAGAGATCTTTGGTCTCTTTTAGGTCAACTGTCTGGTCACGGAAATTGAAAGTTTGTTTCTTGCTACCAGACATGTACATCTTGTTGTTCTGCTTTTTGACTGGTGCCCAGAGACGAACATCTCCATTGATACATTCAGTGACATAATCTTCATAAAGCTTCTGTCCGATGTCATCAATGTTCAAGATTTGTGGAACATACTCTTGTCGTACATATGCATGTGTGATGAAATTGTATAGCTGATCACCTTCAACAGCAAAGGGATTTCCGTGGCTCACTATTGCAGCCTTGATTTTTTCAACAGCTTCATGTTCTTTCCTGACAGCACTGGGTCGTACATCATGGTGTTCCTCTGGCTTGTTTACTTGAAGCCCGAACTGTCCTTTAAACTCTGTTGAGAGGCACGACATCTCTGGAGAAGCCAAGAAGAACCGCTGCCTAGCATTCGCATTATTGGAAATGCCAATTAGGCCAGAATGAACTTTCATCATCTTGTTGAGATGTTCGCAGGCATGGTCTGCACCTATTGAGACGAACGGAATCTCACTCTTGGTGACAGATATGTTTCCATCTTGAAGTTCTCGCCATGTTGTTGGATGGCTTGTCTTCATTTCGTGCATGTCGGCGATGTACCTTGGCCAGAGGCGTTTGTATTTTATTCGATCCATTGCGAAAAACAGCTTGCTGAATGCTTCTCCAGCCTCCAGATGGAGAACGAGATCAGCATTTCTGGATGCTTCAACAAAGAACAAGATGGTTTCAACCCGGTGGAGGTAATTCATCAATGACTTGAACATAGCGTTAGATGATTTCTGAGCTTCCCTTCTTCAGCTGTTGAATGACATCTTCGTTGGTCAAGACTTGAAGCAGGTGAGTGTTAGCAATTCTGATGCATTCTGCTCCATCACTTGTCCCAGAAGCTGTGTTTGTGCAGGCTTCCTGCAATTCATTTGCTGGTTTCGAGCAGATTTCTTTTAGTTGTGGCATCTCTGTGAAGAACTGTTCTAGAGCAAGTTCATACAGAGCCATGTAAGTGTGGATGTGTGCACGGAGTGCTCTCTTGTAGTGGCCGCACTTGAGGATCCGTCTCGTTGTAGCAGGCCCATATACATCTGCCTCAATCCATGCATCATCTATGCCAGAATTTTCTATTGAGGCTACGAGTGCCCTCAGTGCAGCCATCACAGCATGCAGCTCCCCAAGTCTCGGAACAACGTCTCTTTTCAAGTTAGGTCTTGCATCTAGCAACTGTACTGCCTTCTCGTACAGGGCCATGTCAAAGGTTATGACAGTTGGGTGGTTTTCACCAACTGCCAAGCTCTTCAACTGAGATGCTTGCAACATCACAGTCAGCATGGTAGACCACTCATGTGCGACCTCTGGAAGTAGAGGCAAGGCACCGACTTGAGTCAGTGACTGACTAGATGACACAAGTGATTTGTAGCCTGCCCAGCCTGGGATACTGCTTTGTGATTCACTGTCGGTTGATCTAGACAAAGCAGATGCAATCATCCAACCAAGATTGGTTAGTTCATAGGATTCAGCAACACCTGTGGAACACGCCTTGAATTCCTTTGCTCTCTTGACTGGCCCAGGTTTTGGTTTACTGCAAGGCTCGGTGGGTACATGATAAGGGACAACCGACAGGTTTTTTGCCTCACTAACTTCAAAATTGGGTGCGATTGATTCTCCAGGCGCATCTGCCTTCTGATACACTGCGGTGATTGTGCCATGTGTGGTGCCTTTGCCATCTACAGTGTCCTCTGCAAAATCTGTATTATCAACAGCGAAGAAGACAAATGTACCTTTCTTGAGGAAAGGTGGTACATACAATCCATCAAATTGTTTTGTGTTTTCCACAACAGCATTAGCATTTGCTGTTTCTAGGAGCAAGGCACAGCTGTGATACGCAGTAGTTCTGTACATGGAGGAGGTCCATCAGCGCCTTGTTCCTGGTGTCATGATGTACAGTGAGTGCCAACCCTACAACCTGTGGGTTTTCTCGTGTGTGTAGTGTCCGAAGCGTGTCAATGGCTTTCTTGGGCACGTGGTGCACTTGTCTCCTGGTCTTGAAAGCATACATGATATTCTGACTTATGGTCAATGCTGACCTGTCAACTGTCCTGCTCCTCATCTCCGTTTGCAGCTCCTCCTCAGATCCCACCAAAATCCACCGTATAAGGCTGTACAGCTCGGTCGGGACATCCTCTCTTGTGCTGGATACTGTAATTGTGCTTCCGATAAAGATAAAGTACATCTTCCTTGCTTAAAACATCGCTGTAACATAAGCAGCTCAGAATACCGCAAAATATAAATCATTCGCTTAAGAATCTGCTGATTTTTACAAAGTTCGTTGACTCTTCCCTTGATGTAATTTTAATGAGTCAGTAATGGAAAATGTTGAATACGAAATAATAAATTTGGTTTTCTTCTTGTCATGCAGGCCCAATGCCTACATATGAGGTTCTATGTATGGTAATTAATTTTATTCCCAATAGGCTATGTCGCCAATCCCGAGGCAATTTTAAAATTATTTAATTCAATAAATTAATAATTTGTATTTAATTAAGAAATAAAGGTATCACCTACGATACCATATTGTAAACATGTATAGTTTTTCCATAAGGAGATGGCCAATCCAAACGACATAGCATAAAACTTATCTTCAAAATGAAATTTACAATCTCTGAGGCAAAGCTTAATTATTAATTCAATAATAGTGTTGTGTTGAACAGGGAATGAATACTCGGAGATCTTATCTTTTAAAAATTCAAGTCATTAACAGGGATTTTTGTGAATAACGTTCATCCATCAAAACTTATGAGTTTGAAATTAGGATCATTAAGAAACTTCAGTTTGTTAATAAGATCCATGCTATTTGCAATATGGTATTCGGAAACAGATCCAACTAAAGGGGTTAATAAACTAACTAACTATTTAGATAGCTTACAGGTTACAGAGTTTACAGAACTAACAATAGGTCTCACGGGATTGTTAGTTTGTGTGTTTTGACTAAATCATATAAATAAGGTAATGGCAGATTGATATTTATAAACTTTTTAGAAAAGTCATTATGATTATTTTTTTAAAGTTCTCTTAATTTTCATTACTTATATATATATATATATATATATAATATATATATATATATATATATATATATATATATATATATATATGAATAGAAACGACATAAGTATTAAGGAACGTTTCTGCACACGAGGAGGAGAGATAACGAAATAATGAAAAATGAGGCGAACCGCCTGGGGTTCGCCTCATTTTCAATTTCAGTTATCTCTCCTCCTCGTGTGCAGAAACGTTCCTTAATACTTATGTCGTTTCTATTCATTTATATACTGCGCGGTCATTGCAGTTATTTGCATATATATATATATATATATATATATACTATTCATTGTGTGTCATTTATGTTTCATAGCTAGTAATAGTTACATAATTAATGTGAAAAGATGCCTGAGCATCGAACCGGTGGTATCTGGACCATTATTTAAAGGGACGAGAAGTGGGACCCCTATCGGCGTTCCCTCCATCGTCACCCATGCCCCGCAAGCCTGCTACTCCATCGATGCAGGTGCAATGGGATCGTCTGCTGAAAATCGTGTTCTTGTAGAAAATCCTTTGTTATGTTTTATATTTGACAAAGTAGATCATATTAAGTCAGACCTTCTCGTATCTGTTTGTCATGATTTCTATGATTCGGAAGAAATAGAACATGCGAGGGGACAGTTAAACACGCTGTTCAGTGCCACCCTCCCAACTCGTAGAGGTAATTCTAGAAACGAGAATATCCTAAAAGACATTTATAAATAAAGTGTCGACCCTTCGGGATAGTGAAAACAATATTACCTTCTACGTTACTAATTTCCATAGAATACCAATAATCTCTATGGGTAATGTACTCGTAGACGTTTCGGTGCTCCTCAAACAGTACAATGAGGTACAAAAGTTGTTAGTTGAACTGAAACACCAACACGTGGTGTCAAATCAGAAAAATGCAATTTCGCCGCTAGAACAATCTGGTCAGAGTTAGATGCGTTGAAAGAGACGCTCCTCCCAAAGTCCAGTTACTCGGAAGTTGTTCAGCAAGTCAAAACCCCAAGAAGCGCGTCGGGCAGCGAGGGAAACGAAATCCCCTCCCTCAACTCCCCCCCTGAATGTGGGATAGAAACGCAGCATGCAGGGGATGCGGTCAACTTCCTTCCCGTTCAGGAAAGGACTCCTTCTCCCGATTTCACAGTGAGGAATAGGGACTGTCCGATGCCAAGAGATGAGGCATCACTGCCCTCTTCCTTACCTTCCACTGAAGGTGAGAGGCGTTCGATTACTCAAGCGCCTCGCTCGACATCCAGTTTCCATCCCCCTCCCACCGAAGAAGGAGGGGCACGCGCGTCGGTCAGGATATAAACACCACCACAGACCTTCACCAAGCCACAGAGTAGGGGAGGGGCCTCCTATCCCCCCAAGGTCGTGCCACCCATCCCCCAGGCACGCGAACCCTGCCTCAGGGAGATTGAGGGAAGAGGACGGGTGGGTCACAGTTAACAGGCGCTCTTCACGGAGGGTTCCTCAACCTGTCAGCGCGGCAAGGCCACCGGTGAGGAATCTCACCCTCTTTGTGTCGCGAATTCAGCTCTCGAACGAGGGAAGCGATATTCGACACATGATGGAAGAGGTCTGTGGTGAACACAGTATATTGTTAGTTAATAAACTAAACACAAAATCTCCGTATTATAACTCATTTAAAGTAATAATTAAAGATGTAAATTCGCATATCAACCCGTACAATATGAGTCAGTGGCCAGAAGGTATTGTTGTTAAGGAGTTTATTCACTTTTCCAGGAGATTTGATGACAGGCAAAATAATAATAATAATAATAATAATAATAATAATAATAATAATAATAATAATAAGCGCCCTAACGGTAATGCCTGAAATTTGTACTGTGTATAATAATAACACTGTACAACAGTGAAAAAAAACGGAAATGAGATCGTCATTTTTATGGCTAATTATATGCGTAGATTGCGAAAATAACACTCATTTATTTGTATTACCCACCGATTTTATGAAAATGACCCTATTTCATTGTATCATTTTGAGAACCACTGGTTCTCTGAACGCATCTTTTACATTTTGTTCAGTCATGCATATGCTGTGGTGGTGGTGTTCGGCTCTGTTTCCACTTTGATTTTATGAACAATTTCTTTCATTAATCATTTAAAACAAAATTGTCAGCCATATTGTATCATAAATCGGTGCTATAAGTGAGTATTATTGAATAACAGGTATCAAATTATGTATATTTCACCGACAACGTCTATATTGTGTGAAATTGCAAATTGATCTATCATTTTCTTATTTTACAGGATTTAGTGATGTTATGCTACAATGCCTAGAGAGTGCAAAAATTTGCCAGACAGTTTTTATTATATTTGTGGGACATTAACGTTAAAACAGTATAAAAAGAAGTTGACTTCTCATGTGAAAAAGCGTTATGAATTATACTTCGCATGCAAAGTTGGTGATCAGGACAAGCACTGGGCGCCTCATATCTGCTGTGTGAGATGTACAAGCTCGTTATCTGCATGGTTCAAAGGCACCTGTCCTGGTCTGGGATTCGGTGTCCCAATGGTATGGAGAGAGCCGCTGAACCATTCAACTGATTGCTATTTCTGCTTAACGAACATCACAGGTTTGAATCTTTTATTTTTCTGAATATACGTCAAATTTGGTGTTTTTAGCACATTTCTGCATATCCTGCTCTGCATAATGTATTACACAACAATGTCTATTGTCTCACATTACAGGTTGCAACAGAAAAGGGAAAAAGGCTATAGTTTACACAAATCTTCGTCCTGCTATGCGTCCTGCTATGCGTCCTGTGGAACATTCTACAGATATACCCATCCCTCGTCCTCCAGTTGAAATGCCGACCGATAACACAGACTCTGACAAATCGGAATCAGACGGCGAATGCTATGAAGCTCAAGTCGAGTCCAAGAAAGAACAACATCTCATCACGCAGCCTGAACTCAATGATTTGGTCCGTGATTTAATACTTCCAAGCAAGAAAGTGAACTGCTAGCCTCACGTCTACAAGAATGGAATCTGCTGGCGGAAGACGTACGATTTACAGCATTCCGAAAGCGCTCCTTGGATTTGCAGGAATATTTCACAATGAAGAACAATCTTTGTTATTGCATTGATATACAAGGTCTGTTCGATGCTCTGGGTTTGTGCTATGAAGCGAATCAGTGGAGATTGTTCATTGATGCATCTCTGTACAGTGTTAAGGGTGTACTGCTACACAATGGGAACACAATGCCTTCTGTTCCGATCGCTCATTCAGTCGTCTTGAGAGAAACGTATGACAATGTTGCTTTTATTCTGGACTGTATAAAATACAACGAACATGATTGGCTTATCTGCGCAGATTTGAAGGTTGTGGCTATTCTCAATGGATTGCAAACTGGCTATACGAAATACATGTGTTTCCTATGCAAGTGGGATAGCCGAGCAAGGTCTGAACACTACACACTCTCAGTATGGCCGCCGCGAGACAATTCCTCACCTGGATCTCACAATGTTATTCACGAACCACTAGTACGAAAGGAAAAGGTTATCTTGCCGCCACTTCACATAAAACTAGGGCTGATGAAACAATTTGCAAAGGCGTTGAAACAGGATAAGCCTGCCTTCAAATATCTAAAGGAAAAATTCCTAAAAATAAGTGATGCCAAGATTAAAGAAGGTATATTCGTCGGCCCTCAAATTCGCCAACTCATGCTAGACGAACACTTTGAAGCGGTGATGGATGAGGTTGAGTTGGCAGCCTGGCGTGCATTCAAAAACGTGTGCAGCGGTCTACTAGGAAAGACTAAATACGACAACTATGCTGCACTTGTGGATCAACTTAGCAACTCATACCAACGTCTCGGATGTAAGATATCATTGAAAATTCATTTTTTGCATTCACATCTCTCATTCTTTCCGGAAAATGCATCTGCTGTTAGCGACGAACACGAGGAGAGATTCCAACAGGATATAGCCACAATGGAGAGCCGATACAAAGGGAAGTAGAGTCCTGCTATGCTGGCCGATTTCTGCTGGAATTTAAAGCGTGACCAACCAGAAGCATCACACAAACGCCAGCATAAATACAAATAATGAGTTGAAAACAGTATAATACGAGAGTTTTATGTTAATTTTATAATATATGTTGAAGTATAGCAATAATTAAACTGTTCCATATGATAAAGCCTATCTGTTTATCAATATATTCTTATTTTTTGGTATGAAGATTGTAAGCAGTCATTACAAAAAAACGTGACGTGATAGAAAAAAACCTATTTTCAGATTTGGAATCAGCACACTCGAAATATTAAGAATGACCAAATGTTATTCCCGTTTTTTTTTCTGAACCGAAAATTTGTTGCACAGTGTAATCAGATTAATAAGTTTTCTGTCATGGCGGATAACTTGTTGAAAATAGTTTCATACTAGCAAAAGGTCGGCGCTACGCGCCGATTTTCCTCGATCTGCGGTGCTTCGGCTGGATTGTGGGCCTACGGCGTATTTTATTTTGAACATCAGTAGCCCTTTATCTGGATATCATTCCTATTCCTCTCACCTTGGGCCTCAGTAATTGGGGTGCCTGCGGCCTTCCAGTTACTGGCAAACCAATTATTCATTCAATAAAACTACAGAAAAGAACGCAGCCATGAAAATCTAAAGCTTCACAAATCTTAATACAATGAGCTCGGATTTGAAGCTTAAGATTTTCATGACTGCGTTCATTTCTATAGTTTTATTGACCAAATAACTGAACCGACAGTAATTGGGGGCCCTGCGGCCCGCCAAATCATAGTTTTCATTGTTTCGAGTGCATCAACAGAGTTGCCGGGGTGGATGTTGAACGCTATATATATATATATATATATATATGCCCGGTTAGGTAAACTGAATGCCCGGTTAGGTTAATTGAATGCCCAGTTAGGTCAACTGAATGCCAGATTAGGTTAATTAAATGGCCGGTTAAGTCAACTGAATGCCCGATTAGATTAATTGAATGCCCGGGTACGTTAATTGAATGCCCGGTTAGGTTAATTGTACACCCTTGACGATTGGTTAGGTTAAGTCATGATATTTTCGTTAAAGCCAACGAAAATATCACGACTTAACCTAACCAATCGTCAAGGGCGTACAGATGACCTAACCTGGCATTCAATGAACCTAACCGGGTATTCAATAATTTTACCATAGGTTTCGTAATGATCTTGATGACGTCATTTAATGTTTTAAAATTAATTATTTAATTTATCAACACCCACGTGCACAACCTCGGGACCTAATCAATATGTGTGTGAAGTTTCATGTTTGTAACTGCTTCCATTTTGGAGTTATGGCTGATGGCTGGAACACACACACACACACACACATACACACACACACACACACACACATACGTCTTTTTATTATTATTATTACTAGTACAGTTCCCGTCGCTTCGCTGACGGTTAGACAGGCTAAACTCCAGAAAAGAACGCAGCCGTGAAAATTTTGAGCTTCACATTGTGTCAACATTTCTGAATCTGGTATCTCCCAAAACCTCCTCACCCCCATTAATGCAACTTGGGGGCTAACCCCCTCCCACATTACACCCACCCCTCCCCATTACCCCACCCATCCCCCATTACCCCCACCCCCACCCTTCCCCCATTACTGCCCGGGATAAATTTCACAAACAGACAAACAGACAGGCTAAACTACAGAAAAGAACACAGTCATGAAAATCTTTAGCTTCACATTTCCGCCGGTAATACAATTTCTGAATTTTTTTCTCATAATTTTTTCTCACAATTTCTGAAAGTGTGACGGACGGACGGACGGACGGACAGACGGACAGCTCTCTTATTATAATATAGAAGATTATTATAGATAAACAATAGACTGGTACAAATTTATAACCGAAAGACTTCCGAAAATCAACAATTTTTGATAAAGAAAAGGGGAAAATTGGTTTCGTAGGCCTAGAGGGTTCGAAATTTTCATAAAATGGAAAATAATTGCTATTTTCTTACTTACAGCGACAGGCATAATGATATTAGGATACCTAATACAAATTTTATATTTTAAAGTGGGGAAAATAAATAATTTTCTAAAAATGATCTTCAACTATAAAAGCGCATCTAATCAGATAACTTAATTAACGTATTTCTATGACAACTAAAAAATAGAATGCTAAATCAATATCTTATCAAATTGTTTGTGTATACGTAAAATTATTTGTACAAAAGCCACAGTAATAAAACGCACAAAAGTCACGGTAAATAATTTCGAGTGTGGCTCGTTTAACTTTAAACTCGTGTTTATTTAAATTGCCCGTTTTAATTATGTAATTTTTTGTATTGCATCGATAAAGAAATCTTTTGTGAATCGAAAAATGTTAAAATTATAACAAATATCAAAATATTTTGTATAAAAATCATTGAATTTTTAAAATATCAAATTTTTTGTATAAAAATCATTGAATTTTAAAAATGCATGTTTGTTTTTAGTTTTTTGCAAAAGGTTCTTCATGAATTTTAAAAATATATACATTTTTTTAAATTGAATCGATAAATAAATCTTTTGTGAATCGAATGATATTAAATGTTTAGTAAATATTGACTTATTTTGTGCCAAAATTATGATTAAAAATGAAAAATTAAAAAAATGCGTGTACAGGCATGGGAAGAACTGTACCCCTAAAAGGGGGGAAAGAATTATGTTAGGGAATTTTTTTTTTAGCATGGGCACTGCACAATAAAAAGACGCATCGAATGGTGAAAACCGCATTGTTCTACACCAATTGTAGCGACCTGTAGGTGTGCGCAAAAAAATCGGTTATATATATATGTTAACCCCTCCGTCTATGGCCCTGGGGTGGTTCGAAGTCGACGGGGGTTCTGGTTAGGAGGCAGCAACGGATCTGTTACTTGCAGTAGTTTCTTCTATACTACTCTCCGAGTTCTTCTTTAGTGGCTCGGAGGATTCTGAGAGGCTTATTAAATTCTTTGAGGTTTCTCCCCGATTCTTCTTGTAACTTATCGGGAGATTCTAATTACTAAGTTTTCTGAAGAGAGCACGGCTCGAAGGAGAAGTTAAAGACTTTTTCTTACTGTGTTTTACTCCTAAACTGTTACAGGTAATGCTCAGCCTCGTAGTTGGAATCAGAACAAATATGGAAGAAATTTGTGGGGTTTATATACCCCGATTCTACTAACATCATCATTATTAAATGTTGAAGAGGCTGTATTATTTTTGCACAATATTTGAAAATAAAGTAAATCTTTTAGCTGTGTAAGGTTTAAACGAATAAACAAGATATTTGAAGATGAAGCCATATTTTTATCTTAAATTGCGTATTTTCAGATCTGATGTTATCACGATCTGCCAAGTTAACTAAAAGTGGAAATTGAACTATGCATCTTTACACTAAAATATGCATATGAGTAAAAATTAAAGGTTTAAGTTTTACAATTAAATGCTTAGGCAAGACATGACTTCATCTTTTATAATGAAGAAAGAATGTATACAAAACATGACATGGCAAAAGTTACTCAGGATTCATTATTAAGCTAAATCTAAAAAGATGATTATGAGATTTTAAAAAGCAACAGGTCATCAATTATTTGGCAAAGTAGAAAGCACATCAAAATTTATTCCAACGGAAAAATAATAATAAAAAAAACTAACAACAGTATCGCCGATTCTACATTCCTTATGGCGACATAATGTCGGGTCGGACATTGAGTATATTGTAATTTTGGTCTACTGTAACTATGATTATAATTACCAATTCATTTATTATCGTTAACTACAATTCCATTAAAGTACATTGACTACGTCATTTAGTACATTACATCATTAAGTACAGTTTCATTAAAGTACATTACATTATATTAAATTAAAAGTATTACAGTTAATTATAATTTTATTGAAGTACATTACGTCGTTTACCATGGTTAGATTATATGGTTAGATTATATGGTTAGATTATATGGTTAGATTATATTGTTAGATTATATGGTTATTAGTACAACACAAGTACATGAGACATGACACACATGATATAACATAACGCATGATAATATTATAAATTTGAAATCAAAGCGAGAGGAGGTATTTTAATCTTTGAGCGTTCGAATCTGCAAGTTCGAGAAATTCGATCACTTACCCTCAGCATTTTCGATTTCATCTCGGGAGGTCATATAATTAACAATAAAAATGAAAAAAATAATACGAGAACGTATTTTTGCGTTTTTGAACGAATGCCTAAGTTTCATAGACTGACACGAGTAAGAATGAATATTTAATAAAATTTATACTAGATATATGATGAAGGGAAATTAATGACGGGAAAATGTGACGTCATAGTTATTGAATTTTTACGTATAGTACAAATCATTATTAGGAAGATTTACAAGAACGAATTAGAGACAGAGTGGGTATTAATGACTAAGAAGTACAACTACGGGTTCCAATCCTGTTACATGCAATGTGTATGCATAATCTAGGGTCGAGGGTGAGATGCAAGACAATCATAATTAATTATAATAACTTCTATAACAAATAAAAAATGGAAAATGGATACGACTAAACCATAGAAATGGTAGATCGTAAGGTTATGACACAACAAAAATAGGAAGCTACAAATAAAATTTTTATCCAAAACTCGCTTAGGCGATTTTGGTTTCTTATGTAAAAATGAATATGGATTATCCATTGTTCGTTTTTACAGTGTTTCCCCCTCCAAATGATATTTATACAAGAATAGAATAGGGTACAACTACAATACAAATGAGAAAATAACATCCTAACTACTTCAGGTTAGCTGACGAATTTTTCTTTACATTACAAATTTTTATACAGAACAAGTGAGTTATTATATAATATAAAAATTCAAAGATGAAAACTTTACTTTTGATACAAACAGAATAAAGGATTAATACGTTAATTTAGACAAACAATTAAGTTAGACAAACAATGATAGTTAAATTTTTTTACAAACTTTTATTTTTCTGTGGGAAAAATTACATACATAATGAGTAGTAGATAAAAAGGGAAAAACGTAAATCGTACAATCTATAAACTAATTTTTTTATTGACTATTGTAGTTAAAAATCGGATTACGTAGTGGATGATGTATAGACCTGTGGTCTAGTGAGTATGTGTGTGTATTAGATACAAAGTGTGTATCTTATAATTTTGAGGGACAGATTAGCTGAGAGGATTGTTAAATTAACTGAATAAATGCCTGAGCAAAAATTTATATATAGTTAGCAAAAATGCTTAAGACTATAAATAGCATAGTTAGCACTTACACGCAATGAAATAGTTTATTATGATCTCCAATGATTTTAGCATAAAGTTTGTATATATAGTGTGCATACATGCGTGTGTATGTGTAGGGATTTGGAAGGTTTTTGAATTAACAAAGTTTTAAAAATAATGTATAATAATTTAAGATGGGTTTAGGGTTATAAAATCTTTTAAGTTTAAGTCAGTTATTGTTATTATTATTATCATTATTATTATTATTATAAAATCCTTTAAGCTCAAGGTCAATTATTATAAAATTCTAAATTACAGGTAGTATTAATGATGGTGTATGCATATAAGTTTCATGTGAAAGTGACTTGAAGTGCGGAAAGAAAGTGAATTCGAATGTGTATGAAAAGTAATAGAATTCAATTGGGATTATCGATTTTACGTAATTAAATCAGTTACACGTATATTAAGGTAATAAAAAAACGTACTTAGAGGACCTTACAAGTAATGAAAGTAAATCTAGCGGTATTAAAAATTAAATTTTGAAGATGGAATTAAATTCGACTAGTAACATTCCTAGCTATATATGAACTATATAACCATTAACATTAACCAGAAGTATCGGTACGATAATTGAATTAAGAAAATTAAGAATACAAATTAAAAATATAAATCAATTATGCATTTGAATGAGCTAAACAATTTTATAATATTCTAAAAAATATAAAAACACAACTTAACATAAATTGAGGTTATGTTCCATCGTACCAAAGAGGAATTAACCACGGTTGAACCATTTCTCTGGTTGACACAGTTCAACTGGGGTTGGGGGTGTTAAAATAAAATAAAAAACAAAGTTTGAAGTACTACATTCGGGGGAATTGAGTGACTAAGCGGGGGGTATAAGTCTGAAATTGACAATACGTCTTTCGTGAGCATTTTGCTCTTTTTTTTAAAAAAAAGATTGCTTGTCACACTACTTAGAAAAAAATTTAGAGTTCAAACAACATGGAGGGACGGCATGTTCCTCATATACATTACAATAATTACCAAAATCGTTACAACCTGTGTAAAAACGGTTTTGTTACAAATAATAAAATACATAACTATATATTTATATACGCAACAATTGCATGAAAAGAAAAGACAAATCGGTGAATTTCCTTCTTACAAACAAAAAAAAAGTTAAAACTAAAGACACAAACCCGTCAATTTAGGTTGAATTTAATTCTCTTTTACAACAAAAAAAAAGGTTGAATTAAATTCTTAAATTACATTTCTTAAATTAAATTCTCTTAATTTACAAAGAAAAAGTTGAATTCAATTGACTGCATTGAAAACTGACTTGGGACTCGGAATACTTGGGACTCGGAATACTTGGGACTCGGAATACTTGGGACTCGGAATAAAACTCCGACTTGGAATAAAACTCTGATTTGGAATAAAACTCTGATTTGGAATAAAACCCTGACTTGGAATAAAACTCTGACTTGAACTCTATCAAGTATTCTGAAACTAACTTGAACTCTATCAAGTATTCTTGAAACTAACTTGAACTCTATCAAGTATTCTGAAACTAACTTGAACTCTATCAAGTATTCTGAAACTAACTTGAACTCTATCAAGTATTCTTGAAACTAACTTGAACTCTATCAAGTATTCTTGAAACTAACTTGAACTCTATCAAGTATTCTTGAAACTAACTTGAAACTGTTTTCAAGTATCTCTATAATTCTATAAACTCTATAAACTTTCTCTTTCTCAATTTGCAAGTCAATTCAATTCAATAATTTGAAAAAATTTGCAAACAAAAATATAAAATGTAAACAACATTTCATTCTAATGTACGCGAAGGCACATAAAATAAAATTATTCTAAACTGAATATAATAGTGACAATTAACTCTGTGACAATTAACTCTGTGACAATTAACTCTGTGACAATTAACTTCTGTGAAAATTAGTTTCACCAAAAAAAAAATGTATCACTGGTGTCTGAAGTGTTCACTGTGTTTCTTGTAAATTCTGACTTGATACTCATTATTAACTGTTATAATACTGACTTTTCAAATGTTTACAAATTACTTAAAAAAAAAAACTCTGTACTTAACAAAATTTCCTTGAGACGTGTCCTGAAGACGTCTTGCTGGCTACTTCTTCTTGGATGAAAACTAGGCGTGGAGAACTTGGAGTCGTGACACACCGGTTCAAGGGTGGATGTTACGAACTGGAAGTCGTGACACGCCGGTCAAATGGTTTTATCCTGATGCAGGGTAATTTCTATCCTGGCCAAAGAGTGGCCAATTGCTAAAATCCTTTTCTTAAAATCTTCTTCTAATCCTGGTAGTAGGGTCGCCAGACTGTTAACCCCTCCGTCTATGGCCCTGGGGTGGTTCGAAGTCGACGGGGGTTCTGGTTAGGAGGCAGCAACGGATCTGTTACTTGCAGTAGTTTCTTCTATACTACTCTCCGAGTTCTTCTTTAGTGGCTCGGAGGATTCTGAGAGGCTTATTAAATTCTTTGAGGTTTCTCCCCGATTCTTCTTGTAACTTATCGGGAGATTCTAATTACTAAGTTTTCTGAAGAGAGCACGGCTCGAAGGAGAAGTTAAAGACTTTTTCTTACTGTGTTTTACTCCTAAACTGTTACAGGTAATGCTCAGCCTCGTAGTTGGAATCAGAACAAATATGGAAGAAATTTGTGGGGTTTATATACCCCGATTCTACTAACATCATCATTATTAAATGTTGAAGAGGCTGTATTATTTTTGCACAATATTTGAAAATAAAGTAAATCTTTTAGCTGTGTAAGGTTTAAACGAATAAACAAGATATTTGAAGATGAAGCCATATTTTTATCTTAAATTGCGTATTTTCAGATCTGATGTTATCACGATCTGCCAAGTTAACTAAAAGTGGAAATTGAACTATGCATCTTTACACTAAAATATGCATATGAGTAAAAATTAAAGGTTTAAGATTTACAATTAAATGCTTAGGCAAGACATGACTTCATCTTTTATAATGAAGAAAGAATGTATACAAAACATGACGGCAAAAGTTACTCAGGATTCATTATTAAGCTAAATCTAAAAAGATGATTATGAGATTTTAAAAAGCAACAGGTCATCAATTATTTGGCAAAGTAGAAAGCACATCAAAATTTATTCCAACGGAAAAATAATAATAAAAAAACTAACAACAGTATCGCCGATTCTACATTCCTTATGGCGACATAATGTCGGGTCGGACATTGAGTATATTGTAATTTTGGTCTACTGTAACTATGATTATAATTACCAATTCATTTATTCGTTAACTACAATTCCATTAAAGTACATTGACTACGTCATTTAGTACATTACATCATTAAGTACAGTTTCATTAAAGTACATTACATTATATTAAATTAAAAGTATTACAGTTAATTATAATTTTATTGAAGTACATTACGTCGTTTACCATGGTTAGATTATATGGTTAGATTATATGGTTAGATTATATGGTTAGATTATATTGTTAGATTATATGGTTATTAGTACAACACAAGTACATGAGACATGACACACATGATATAACATAACGCATGATAATATTATAAATTTGAAATCAAAGCGAGAGGAGGTATTTTAATCTTTGAGCGTTCGAATCTGCAAGTTCGAGAAATTCGATCACTTACCCTCAGCATTTTCGATTTCATCTCGGGAGGTCATATAATTAAAAATAAAAATGAAAAAAATAATACGAGAACGTATTTTTGCGTTTTTGAACGAATGCCTAAGTTTCATAGACTGACACGAGTAAGAATGAATATTTAATAAAATTTATACTAGATATATGATGAAGGGAAATTAATGACGGGAAAATGTGACGTCATAGTTATTGAATTTTTACGTATAGTACAAAGCATTATTAGGAAGATTTACAAGAACGAATTAGAGACATGGACCATGGACATGGACCATGTCCCAAAGCTGGATCCTGTCTGCTTTGCAGATAGCTGGTGAGGGAAGCTATATTTATGGGATCTCTTTGCGAGAGACCCGTTGCCCACGTCGGGCTAGCATCATGAAAAAGAAAAACTATGGTATTTGTCATTTACCATTACTTTATTCGGACTATAGTGGATTTAATTTTCCCAGAAGAGTTCCTTGTTCCATGCACGGTCTGTGTTTAACATATATATATATATATATATATATATATATATATATATATATAAGGCTTCATTTCTGAAATAGTATATTAGACTAGCAGTTCCTGTCACTTCGCTGACGGTTAGGCAGGCTAAACTACAGAAAAGAACGCAGCCGTGAAAATTTTGAGCTTCACATTGTGTCAACATTTCTGAATCTGGTATCTCCCAAAACCTCCTCACCCCCATTCATGCAACTTGGGGGCTAACCCCCTCCCCCATTACCCCCACCCCTCCCCATTTCCCCACCCCTCCCCATTTCCCCACCGCTCCCCCATTACCCCCACCGCTCCCCATTTCCCCACCCCTCCCCATTTCCCCACCCCTCCCCATTACCCCCACCCCCACCTTTCCCCCATTACTGCCCGGGATAAATTTCACAAACAGACAGGCTAAACTACAAAAAAGAACACAGTCATGAAAATCTTGAGCTTCACATTCCCGCCCGTAATACAATTTCTGAATTTTTTTCTCACAATTTTTTCTCACAATTTCTGAAAGTGTGACGGACGGACGGACAGACGGACGGACAGCTCTCTTATTATAGTATAGATCCCCCAATACCCCCTCCCCACCCCTCTCCCCCATTTAACCCCACCCTTCACCCATTACCCCCAAGGGGGGAAGGGGGCTGGCACCTTGCAAAGGATTTACTTTAATTTTTTTTGAAGGGGGGCTGGCACCTTGCAAAGGATTTACTTTAATTTTTTTTTGGTTACATATATATATATCGCATCTATTTTTCTGAGTTTCCCCATTAACCCCACCCCCTCCCCCATTACCCCACCCCTCCCCCATTTTGTGCCAAAATTATGATTAAAAATGAAGAAATGGGAAGAACTGTACCCCTAAAAGAGGGGGCAGGATTTGTTAGGGAATTTTTTTTTTTAGCATGGGCACTGCGCAATAAAAAGACGCATCGAATGGTGAAAACCGCATTGTTCTACACCAATTGTAGCGACCTGTAGGTGTGCGCAAAAAAACTGTTACATATACAGTATATATATAAGGCTTCATTTCTGAAATAGTATATTAGATAACTTAAGGTCAGTGAGGAATTCAATTGTAGATGTTCATAAAATCTGTGACAGTGCAGATTTGATACTCCTGTAAGAGCACTGGCTACCTAAGCAAGAACTAAAATTCCTCTCTACCATCCATGATGACTTTATGTACCATGCGTCATCAGCAGTAGACTTGTCAGATGAATTAATGTACGGTAGGCCTTTTGGTGGTGTTGCTTTCTTAATAAGGAAAAATTTGTCAAAACATATAAAATTTTTAACAAGCGATAATGCAAGATTGTTAGGCATTGAATTACAAGTGAACAATGATTGCGTATTAATTGTAAACTGCTATTTACCATACAACAACGGCAGTAATCTAGATGAATACATTAATTTGCTATATAAAATTAAGTCATTATCAAATAACCCCAAATATTCTCACTGTATAATAATGGGGGACTTTAACGCGTATGTGAACTTGGAATTCTTTGTATGATGTAGATTAGGGCGGAGTGAAAAACTCATTTTTCGAATTTTCAAATTGGCTAGTGTGGAAAATGTGTGGAGTAGTGATGAAATAAGCTGGTATAAATTTAAAATCATAACATTAATATCTTCAGGTGCCACAATGACCTTCAATATTGAAAAAAATTGAAAAAAGCAGATTTTAACCAATAATTACAGAAGAGTCCACGATGCACAATAGACAAGAATTTATTCCCACTTGTATAAAAATAGCTCAGTCAACCTTTAAAAAAAGTTTCTATTCTCTAAAAACAGTTTTCTATAGTCAGCTCACTCAGCTGTCGCTCTCGTAGCAGGTGGGTGTTCTGTTGTTGGCGTTACTCAGATAGTCTAAACTATATTTCTTATATATTTTGCATTTCTGTATTGTGTTGCCCTAAGTTTACCATGTACTATTAACTGAAATTAACGTATAATTGATATTAGCTCTTTCTTTTTCAGATTTGTATACTTTCAAAATGTCTCGAGTTTGTGCAAAATCAACCAGGGCCTCAACTGAGTGCCCCATGTTTGGTATGGGGGAAGATTTGTGGCACAGGAATCTTCCTACATACGAAGGAGTTTTTAAATATTACTTGTTTGTAAGAAACGATTTGAAACAGAATACTAATAAAGATCCTTCAATATCTCAAATATTAGAACAAGTTGTTGATAAATTGAAAACAATTTGGGAAAGTGCTTCCGTCCCAATTCTGTCAGACAGGCGAATTGAAACAATGTTCAGAAGCTACCACGAAAAGTATCGTGTCATTATGAAGCCATACCAAAGCAGAAAAAATTCTGAAGCTTACAAAGCAAAGATTGATATGTTCAGAAAAGAAGCACACACGAAACTTTTTGATATTGCAGCGTGCAAGTGCAAAGTACTAACACAATGTTCTTGTCCCAAAGAAAAAACGGTTCCAAAGGAAGAAGTGACGTTCCTCTTAGATCAAAGGAGTGAAAGAAAACTGTTTATTGATAGAGTAGATATTACACTCTCAAAGAAAAAAGCATCTACGTTGCTAAGAAAGCAAAAAGAAGCTGTGAGGCTCACCAAAGAATCTTCACAGGAGAAATTGCAGGATACAAATGTTGAATTATCATCATCGACATCAAATAGTGAAAGTGAATCTGGCGAAATATCAGACGATACATTTCCAGAGCCAGTTAGCTCGAAGAGAAAGCTCGAACAACCTGAAGAACAATTATTCAAGAAAAGGAAAACTACAAATCTACCTTCAGGGGCTACTGCTTGTGACAGGACTGCAGTTTCAGATCGAGCTGCAGCATTCATTGTTAGTGCAGTATTGCAAGATATTGGAGAAGTTTCTATTGACAATACATCTGAAGTAGTGGATAGGAGTAAAATCAGAAGAGAAAGACAAAAGAAGAGATCAGAAATTATGAAAGATCAAAATCAGGTCCCAATCAGAGGAATCTATTTTGATGGTCGAAAAGATTCTACACTCTTCCAAGAAAAAAAAGAGTCCAAAGTATATCAGAAGAAGGTAACAGAAGAACATATCACTTTAGTGAGAGAACCTGGTTCAGATTATTTGGGCCATTATTCTGTGAATTCTGGATCAGCTGAAGAAATATGTAAAGGAATGTTTGAGTATATTGGAAATAATGACATGAACCTGGAAAACCTTGTTGCCATTGGATGCGATGGTGCAGCAGTCAACACTGGAGAAAAGGGAGGCGTTATAAGGCTTATAGAATTGAAGCTGAAGAAGCCAGTTCAACATTTAGTGTGCCAGCTCCATGCCAATGAATTGCCATTACGCCATTTAGTTGCAAAGCTGGATGGAAAAACATCTGGCACCCGCGGATTCACCGGTCCTATTGGCAGGGAATTAGAGAACTGTGAGAGTCTTCCTATTGTCGAGTTTGAAAGGATTGATGCTGAGGAACCAACTGTAGACTGTGAAGATCTTAGCACCGACCAAAAATATCTAATTGATATTCATCAGGCCATAACAAAGGGATATTGCTCTCCAGATCTTGCTCATCGTAGTCCAGGCAAAATGGCACATTCACGATGGCTGACTACAGCAAATCATTTGCTTCGTCTATACGTTTCAACTGTAAGTCCATCTGAGAACCTCATGAACATTGCTTCTTTTATAATGAAGGTCTACATCCCAATGTGGTTTTCTATTAAGCAAAGTACGTCTTTTGTCAATGGCTCAAACATGTTTTCAAAACTATTGAACTAACAAGAACACTGAATGACAAAGTAAAGGATATTGTAAACCCTGTCATACAAAGAAATGCATTTTTTGCAAATCCAGAAAATATTCTAGCATCAATGATTCATGATGACCGCAGCACCATAAGAGAATTAGCGTGGAGGCGAATAAAGAAAGCAAGGCAAACAAACAAGGAAAAAGTTGTGAGGCGTTTCACAGTACCTGTTATTCAATTTGAAGCTACTGATTATACTGATTTAATTAATTGGCAAAAATGCATTGTCACTGAACCACCTGTGACAAGACACCTGACAGAAAATGAGATTGAAGAATTCATAGAAAACAAGAGTACCCCTCCATTCGAGAAATTCCCTTGTCATACACAAGTAGTAGAAAGAATGGTAAAATTAGTGACTGAAGCATCATCAAAAGTATTTGGATTGAACGCGCGAGATGGCTTCATAAGATCAACACTTCAGTCACGTAAAAAAATGCCATCATTCAAAAGTAAAGCTGAATATAAAGTTTAAATAAAACGTTAATAGAAAAAAACATGCGCAAGGATGGGTGGTTGGGAGGGCATGGGTGGAGCTCGACACGTAGCCACCTCCTCGTGGTGAGTTCTGGATTATTTAGATCATTAATCAAAAGAACATTGATCTAAATAAACTAAGAGCTGCGTAATTCAGTAACTATTTTGGTAATTGGAACACTTAATATATAATAATAACAAGTAAGTTTCAGTTATTGTACTAATGCAGAATATAAGAAAATCATTATATTTCACTTTTTTCGACGGCTTTGTGGCACCTGAAGATATAATTTCGCAGGACTAATATTTATGCACAGTCATTATCTATAGCATCCACATATTTTCCGCACTAGCCATATTTGAATTTCGAAAAAAGGTTTAAAAACCTCATTTTCGATCCGCCCTAATGTAGATGTATTAGGGGTAACCAGTGGTAATTTTACATACGTTAGTGATACGAGTGGTACCACCAGGTGGATTGATCATTGTCTCACTAGTAATAATCTAAACTGCAGGGGTTCCCAAACTTTTACCACCAAGGACCCCTAAATATTAATTCCGTACGGACATAGACCCCCCACAAAAAAAATTATGAATTCAGTTACAAACTATAGTATATTTCATAAACATAGATAGCTTTTAAATTAATGTAAAATTAAACATTCTACGCTCATTAAACCAGTTTAATAAACACTTACCGAATGTCTAGTGTGAAATGGAAATTTATTTTAATATAGTTAATGTTACTATTTTTCCAAAAGCTTAGAGACCCCCTGGAAGCTTCCTACAGACCCCTGGGGGTCTGTACAGACCACTTTGGGAATCCCTGAAAGGATCGAATTGTTAGCGTTCATATTTTGCATGATTTCCTTCTTTCTGAGCATAGACCATCAGAACTATTAATTAATTTTTCCAATTTATGCGCAACACGACATAGCAAGAATTCAAAAGGTAAAAATAATCGCGTCGATTGGTCTAATGTTAATATGCAACAGAGAATAGAATACAAAGACAGAACAGGTCACCTCTTTAATAACTTAGAAATTTTGCATCTTGCCTGTAATAATCCTTGCTCAAATGATTCTTACTGCTGTAAACTCATAGATAGGTATTATAGTAAGATAGTATCTCTGTTAAGAGAAGCAGGAAGCCCCCTGATTAAATCTTACAACTATCATACTAAGATTATTCCTGGATGGAATGATTTTATTGCCCCCCTGAAGAGGGAATTGAAAGATGCCTATGATTTGTGGTGCATTCATTCATGGTAGGCCCAGATTAGGACCAGTATACATGAATATGTGTAGAAGTAGGGTCAGTATAAGGCGGCCATAAGGCGATGTAAACAGGAAGAAGAATCTATTCGAGCATCAAAAGCCTGTGAAGCTCGCATAAATAACTATAACAAATTTTGGGAATTTGTTAAGAATCAAACGGGTGTCAAAAGTGTCCTCCCTCCGACAATCGATGGGGTGTCGGGGGAGTATAAAATTGCAAAGCTGTGGAAAAACCACTACTCTAACATTCTTAACAGTGTGAATAGGGATAATCTTAAGATAGATTGCAGCGAAACGCCTGTGGGAGGGACAAGGGAAAATACTTTGGTATCAGTTCCTGAAGTAAAGAGGTTAATTAAAGAGTGAAAGACTGGTTCTGCGTCAGGGGTAGATGACCTATCGAATGAGCACTTAAAATGTGCCAATGACGTGGTATGTCTGCATATACCATTGCTCTTATCAGCCATGCTTGCTCATAGCCATATCCCTGCAGAGTTCATGAGGGTGTATATTTTGCCCCTGGTCAAAAATAAGTATGGAGACATTCTGTCCAGCAATAATTACAGGCCTATTGCTGTCGCTTCCTGCTTCTCGAAACTACTAGAAAAACTCTCGTTACTCCGAATAAATGATTACCTATGGACATCTCCTAATCAGTTTGGTTTTAAAAGGTTCCACTCAACTGACCTGTGTAATAATGAGTGTGTATCTATATACTTAAAGAAACAATATCTAAATACATTGACAGGAATTCAACTATTTATAGCTGTTTCCTAGATATAAGTAAGGCATATGATAGAGTGAACCACAATATTTTATTTTAAAAAACTAGAAGTCAGGAAGGTTCCCATGTACAATGTACATATTAAATTTATTGAAATTTTGGTATTCCCACCAATCTTTTACCGTTAAGTGGGGCAATATACTATCCGAATGTTTTGGCTCCTCTTGCGGGGTGAGACAAGGCTCCTTGCTCTCCCTTATGCTGTTTAATGTTGTAGTGCCTTGCACCACAGGATTATCTTTTATTAGTGAAAATTGCCACAAGTTGGCACGAGTGAAATATTTTAAAATCTAAATAAATAAATACAAATTAAATGTCCAGTTAAACATGTCTAGTGATTAATTTTAATTCTTAAGCATTCAGTGAATAGTAATTTAGTTAAAAATTAAAGTGCAATCATTAAAGAAGTTCAAAGCAAATATAAAAATATATTTTGTGCCTTTTAAACAATGTAAATTTTGGGGGCATGGTGTGACTAGACGTGAGTTTGCTTTTAAGGATTATTTTGGCTTGTTGGTAAAATTGTGAAGTAAAAACAAACTTATTTGCAACAACAACACAAGGCACGCCAAGTTTTCCACATTTTATATACAATTTAAAAGCACGGCGCCAGCAAGCAAAGTTTCTTCGTGGTATGTTTCTTATTTATAATGTTTGCAGATATTAACAAGCCTTATAATGTTTGTGATTAGTACTGTAAGATTCATACTATAAATTATCTTAGACTAAGTTAGGCCTATCTATGCAAAAGCCAAATTGTAAATTACTCTAGCCTATCTGAGGCCTACCATAGCCTTTGTTTTGGATAATTAACCTCAGCCTACTATATTGAAGAGGCATAGGCCTGCCCATTAATTTTCTTAGTATACTTTACTTTATAAGCCTATTATGTTTCATGTTATTTTCTTAGCAGATGGCCTACTAATCATTTGTGGCCTACATACTTTTAGATAGTTTTCCTGTTCAACTTAACACAATCCCATAATGAGGATTAACTGTAATTTATCATCCACAGGTTACTGGGCCTATATAGCATATATATTTTAATTTTCAATTTTTGCCATTTTTATTATTTTTTTATGGAATATTACAGTATTCTTGTCTCTCTTTGCAGACAAGGTTGTCATTGTGGCTATTAGTTGTATATTGGTATTAGTTACATATTTGTATTAGTTAAGTATTAGTTACATATTGGTATCTGTTACATATTGGTATTATTAGTTACAGCTATTAGTATCAGTATTAGTTGCAGATTGTTATATATTAACTAAACGGTGCCATTATTTAATTTCGCATTTATATATCAATCAAAGTTGTTACGGGTAAAAATCCTCTTTGCATTTACAAATAATTGCTGCACATAGTTTATTAATTGTCAATAAAATACAAAATTGATGTTGACAATTTTTATAATCCATCCTTCCTTTTTCATTAAAATTATTTTTGTGCCGCAGTGCCGGATGCCAATCCAGTATTTGGGCGCTGGTGACCTTGGCATTTAATTAATTATCTACGTAAAGGCCTATAATAAATTAGACCCTTACAATGTGTATATTGACGGATTAATTGCTTCACTTAATGAGGCAACAATGGGATGTTGTATAGATAAAACAAGGATAAATAACTTAGTTTATGCCGATGATATAGTGTTAATAAGTCCCTCTGTTAAAGGTCTGGATCGGCTACTAAAAGTCTGCGAAGTGTATTCGCAGCAACATATTCTTTTTTAATGTTACAAAAACTAAGGTTATGCAATTTCATCCTAAAAGCTATAATCAACCAGCTGACATTAGGTTTAAAATGAGAGGTGAAGTAATTGAGGAAGTACAAGAGCGATGACTCAAATATTAAAAAAACAATCTCGAAGCCTTTGTGTTAAAGCGAATATGACTATAAGGAACTTTTGGTTCTGTACAAGTGAAGCTAAAGACACACTTTCGTACTTTTTGAAGTAATATATACGGACAGCAACTCTGGGTGAATTATAAAAAGGGTTCTGGCAGAACTCTAAATTTGTTGTACAACAGGTCTTTTAGACTCTTACATAAATTACCCCCCGAGATGCTCAGCTTCGTAAATGTTTGCTACACGCAATGTCCCGAGCTTCCCGGAGGTAACAAGACGTGCTCAATACAGTTTAATGTAAAGAATTAAAAAATCAACCAACCCAATTATCCAAGCTATCCATGAGTCCTGCCGTTTATCCTCTAAAGTCTAAGCTATGGACTTCTTGGTATGAAAACGTCCGTCTGTAGTTCCACTTAACCCCGACATTACTGTATTATTTCTAATCAATTGTATATATTTTTATTCTTAGTATGTGAACTGTCATTGTATTAATACTATTTGTCATATGGACTATAGTCTGCCAATCCAATAAACCTTTTCATTTTCATTGGTGCATTCATTTTTAGAAATTTGGGCGATTAATAAGTAACCGAAATCCACGTTGGCCTTTAAAAAGAATCGTTCTACTGAATCTGTCGGATGAAGCCAGGGAGTTGAGAATCTGGAGGGCTCAAAAAAGCACGAAAATTGTTGTTTTGAATACTTGGGAGTCACGAACCAGACAAAAGGATGAGAATACAAGTTGTGCAAATAACTGCTCAAGTAAAGTCCTATTAGGCCTACCTTAGGCCTCAGTTGCATAAAATTAAGATAAAAAACAAAAGGGGCACTATTTATGGTCTTTCTAAACCTTGCAACAACAACACAACCTGCACCATTGCACGATGCAACAATCTTGTATCTAAACAACCAAACTGAATTGCAAGAGAGCTCTCTATAAGACCACGCCCTGTAAGTGCCGCATTCAACAAACGAGTAGGCAGGACGCGCAGTGCCCCCAAAAAAATGATGCCACAAGAGTGCCCGAACAATGATACCACAAGAGCCCAAAAATGCTAGCTCTAAATTAAGTGAATTTTTCACTAACCTTACAATTATGAGATGGATATATATATATATATATACACCTTAACTTAATATATAGAAGCAATGCTGCATCAATCAGCTTAGTCATCATATCGCCTTGGGACAACAATGACTTCCTCTTCTAGATTTTCTAACACTCCCCACCGAAGAGGCATTGTTGTCATTACCTTCTGCAAATTTAGCCAAGCCGCCTCCATGAGGCTGTAACTCAAATGTTTCATCTTGACTATCCGTGTTTTTGTTGATTTCTAAATCATAGAGTTTTTGTATAGGTCTCTTTAATTTTCCTCCTGAAGTCTTTACCAGTGCAGACCTAACTAAATTGTCTTTGCCAACAAACAACTCTTCAATTATGCCAAGCTTCCAGCATTGCCTTGGTCTTTCATCCCCAATCATTACTACTTCTCCCACCTTGATACAATTTGCATTGGAACCCTTTACATTGCCTGATGGGTAATAATTGAGTTCTGGCAAGTATTCTATCTGCCACCTCTTCCATAACTGATCTTGTAGCTCTTCAAGGTACTTGAACCTTCTGGTTAACTTTTCTTGAGTGCTCTGGATAGGATGTAAGTATTCTGGCAAACTGCGGTTTGATGTTAATCGTTTACCACGAAGAAAATGATTTGGTGTCAATGGCTCTGCATCCTGCATACTGTTATGAACAAAGGTGATCGGTCTACTGTTCACCATTGCTTCTACTTCACACAAAACAGTGCAGAATTATTCTTTGCTCAAATGAGCATTAGCTAAAAGTTTCTTTAATGGACACTTTACACTTCTCACTAGCCTTTCCCAAAATTCTCCCCACCATGGTGCTCTCTCAACAATAAGCTCCCACTGTACTCCATGGTGTGAAAAGTAGGATTGGAATCTCTCCTCTTTTAGCAAGGACCAAACTTCTTGGAGTTCCTTTGCAGCCCTTTTAAAGGTTTTTGCATTATCCGATGTGATTTTATTTGGGAAACCCCTTCTGTTCACAAACCTTTTAAAAGCCAAAAGAAATCCATCACTACTTAAGTTGCTTACCAACTCCAAATGGATTGCTCTGGTGGTAGCACATGTGAAAAGACATATATAACCTTTGTTAGACTCCCGTTGCTCATACACATAGACAGGACCTGCGAAGTCTACTCCCACTACATCAAACGTGCAGTATAGACACCATTCTCTTCGAAGTGGAGCCGCCTTTTCATAATAAGGCTTTGCACTCCAATGCTTGCAGACCACACATTTATGCAAGACCTTTTTTACTACTTGTCTAATTTTGGGAATCCAAAACTGTTGTCTGATCTCTATTATCACTTCTCTAACTCCAGCATGTAACAACTTATGATGAGTATCCAGGATCAAAAGTTCCACAAAGTGCCCCCCAGAAGGTAGCAAAATTGGATGTCTTTTCTCCTCTGGAAGCCCAGAAAACTGTAGTCTACCTCCTACTCTCAATAAATCCTGATCCAAAAACACATCCAAACCCTTGAGAGCAGAATGTGTTGGTAGAACTTGTAATGGACTGTTGGTAATTCCCTCTCTTCACCAAATTTTTCCTTCTGCACGTATACCACAGTACTGCCTGGCTTGCTGAATCTCCTTGCTGTTCAGAATTCCTTCCCTTCTTGTTTCTCCCTTAATGTGTTTGTAAATCTATATACTCATGCTGTCACTCTTAACAACCTTTTCAGACTGCTAATGTCCTCAAGCCTCAATATGGGGTCCTGCTGCATAACTTGACAACTGTTTACAGTGCATTTTCTCATTTCACTCACCCATTCTTCTTGAGCCTGGCATTCTCCTACAATAGGCTGATTAGAAGGCCAGTTTTCACTTCCAAGTTTTAGCCACTCTGCCCATTCCACCACAAACTTGACTGTGCAAGATCTTTCACTGAAATTCCTCGTGTTGGTAAATCAACTGGGTTTTGGGTGCCTGGACAATGCTTCCACTGCTTGGGATCTGTGTGTGCTTGAATTTCCTCCACCCTATTGGCAACAAATGATTTCCATTTCCTTGCCTGGCTTCTTAACCAGTGTCAAACTATAGTGGAGTCTGTCCAATAATAGAGGGCCAAAGAGTTTTGCAATGTAACTGCAAGCCGACTAGCAATAACTGCACCCATCAATTCCAACCTTGGAATAGAAAGCATTTTCAAAGGTGCTACTCTGCTCTTTGCAGCAACCAACCTGCAACTTACTTCCTCTTGCAATGTGCCTCTTATATAAATACAAGTTGCATAGGCTTCCTCACTTGCATCACAAAAGATGTGCAGCTCCAAATTGTCTGGACTATTGTTCAACTCCCCAAAAGTACCATCTTGGGATTTCAATGTCTGCAAGATGTGCCAATTCTTTGAACCAATATTTCCACCTTACCAACATATGATCAGATAACTCTTGGTCCCAACCAAGTTCAATTTCCAAGAGGCTCTGAAACCAAATTTTTTACTTTATCACAAATGGAGCCAGGAATCCAAGAGGATCAAAGACCTTTGAAGCCAAACTAACAGCTGTACGTTTTGTCCACCTTGTCTCATTCTCAGCCAGCTCTACTAGAGATTTCACATTGAAGGTAAACAAATCCTCTCCTTGCTGCCCAAACAATGCCTAGCACCTTTGTGTCTATTGGCCACAACTCCTTAATACCAGAATCCTCAATACTTTCTGCTGCATCAGGTACTACACAGGACTGACTCATAAACTGTTGTAACTGAGAATGATTGGTCTGCCATTTTCTAAGCTCCATGCCAGCCTCCCTCATTATAGCTCTAGCCTCCATGAATATCTGCTTAGCCATTTGTGTATTATCTACTGAACACAGCAAATCCTCAACATAAAAATTTTTCCTTGTGTGTTCAATAGTGTTAGGATAGACTTCAGAATATTTTTTAAAATGGTACTTCATAGTAGCTGCCAACAGAAATGGACTAGAGCCGAGGCCAAACAACACAGACTTCATTCTGTATGCTTGAACCTTAGGTTCATTTTCCAACAAGTCTTTCATATCCACCCACAGATACCTTACTGCATCTCTGTCCTCTGGTTTTAACTTTAATCCGCAAAAAGGCTTGCTTCACATCTGCAGTCAATGCTACTCTACCAAACCTGAATCTCAGTAACAAGGAAAATAAATCTGCATTTAAATTTGGCCCAGCATCCAAACAGTCATTCAAGGACACACCACCTTTGTCCTTAGCTGAACCATCAAAAATTACCCTCAGTTTGGTGGTATTGTCTCGCCGTACCTCTGCATGGTGTGGCAGATAATGTGCCTCCTGGCTCACCAGCTCACCTTGCACCCTTTCAGCATAGCCCTCTTTTACGTAGCTTAGGATGGCCTCATTGTATTCATTTAACAACTCCTCATTTTTTCTTAGCCTGTGCAATGAAGTCTCCAACCTCCTATTAGCTAGCTGAAGGTTTGAACTGGGTTTGCAAGAATCCTTCCAAGGGAGGCCAACTTCATAGCAACCATCTCTAAACCCAATCCCTTTTTCAAATTGCTCTAAACCATCACTGTTCACTGTACTTGCCTACTTCTCCTGTTTGTCCTTTATGCCAATGGATTCAAGTTCCCAAAAGGCTTTCAAATGCCTTTCCAAACCTCCTCAATCTTAACAAAAAGAGCTTCAACCTCCATTTCATTACAATAGCTACCATGTAGCATCCAGCCTAGTTTACTTTCAATAGCTACCGGACCTCGAGATGTGCGGACAATATTACCAGTGATGAAGTCCCAGTAATAGTCAGCTCCAATCAAAAGACTACTATTTTTTGTTCCTTCGAACTTATTATTGCCCAAATTAATTCCTTTAACTTGCAATTCTTGGACACATGCCATATTGAGGTGACGTGTATGTATATATATATGTATATAGTCTAAAAGTCACTAAAGGGTAAATATCACTAAATCTAAGCTGAATGGCAAGAGCAAGTCATAAACGAACCAACGCGGCTGTTCGTATTGCTTTGGTCTGGCCTAGACATGTTTTTTCCTATCTGACCTAATCTTTGGTGCTGAGTATAATTAGGTGATGTTTCTAAGGTGACAAATCGGGTAGGAAGTTGTTCGTACTTAAGTATAGTTAGGGGTAATGTCTATAGCTTCTAAATTGGTAATGTAAGAGAGAGTTAGGTAGGCTGTTTGTGGGACACAGGAATAAAACGGTAGGCTTCAAGGAATACCTAATTCAACGCACCGGTAAGTGCTTTAGATTGTTTGCTAGAACCTAAGTAACCTAACTGGGGTGTCTACCCCACGCTATCACACATATCTAAACAAGTAGTGACTGGAGCACAAAGTTCCTCAATCTCTACAGCTTCGACCTTGATAGTGGGACCTTATGGTAACAACCCCTTAACCAGAACTTCTACCTTCTTAACTTTGGTTCGGTTTTGAACGGAACCCCCAAACCCAGAAATTCTTAAAATTCCCCTCTTAAGTTCTTTAAACTTCAATTTTCTGGAAATTCTGGTCTTAATAAAGCTACACTGGCTACCACTATCAAACAACACTCTTACAGTAGCTTCTCCATCATTCCCAATTAATAATGCTGCAGCTGTTTGCAATAATCCCCCTTCCCCTTTACTTCTACTCCCTTTTATAGCATTGGCATGTGCCACTGATGTCTCTACTTCTGGGGTAGGCCTACTAGGAGTGTTTTCACACAATAATGGCTGATGCCGGCCATAGCATTTTTTGCACCAAATTTTAAACTTACAAAACCTTGCTCTGTGACCTTTCAAAAAACATTTAAAACATGCTGTAGACTTAGTTACCCTATCCTTTCTCTCCTCAACAGGTAAAGCCTCAGCCACCTCACATTTATAGGACTTGTGGTTGCCTTCGCAAAATATGCATTCCTTGATTCCCTTTAATTTATTCTCAGAGGATGCTTGTTGAGCTCACACTGTACCTGGGCTATTCCTTTTTGTAGAAACTTTGGTGCTGTGCCTGCCTTTGTCCCCTTGTTTAACATCCCCCTGTGCAATTTAATTCCCTCTCGTCTTGCTAATTCTGTGCCTAAAAGACAACATCTGCTGAAGGGGGATGTACACATGTTCTGTAGAGTGCCCCCTACTTAATTCAAGCAAAATTGAGCTACGCAATTTAGACTCCAGTATAGTGACCAATATTATACCATACCTTTCCATTCCTACACCCAAGTTGTCCAAGGATCTAGTTCTAACTTCAAATTCATCATATAACTGCCGTAACTCCTTGACACTATTGGGATTATTAACAGTAGGTATAGCTAAAAGTTCGCGGAGGTGGCTTTTAATTAAGATCTCTGGTTCACCAAACCGTTTCTTTAATATATCTCAAGCTACATTATAATTAGCCTCTGTTAATGCTAATCCTGCTATTGTCTTTGCTGCCTCCCCTTCCAAGAAGGACTGCAAATATGATAATTAAACTTCTCCACCGCACTTAACACGACTAGAATGAACTGCTGATTGAAAACTGTCTGCCCATCCTTGCCATTCCTGAATACTCCCAGAAAATGTTTTGAGTACAAGCCTCGGTAGTCGGTAATTGAACTGCAGATCTGTTAACGTTAACTTCACAAACACCGTTTGTTGAGGGTTGTGTTTCATTATTAGACCTGGTCTCTAACTGTACTGAGCTGCTACTCTTTTGATCTGTGGCATACTTTAATTATGTCATTTTCTATTTCAGCCTCTTCTAGAAGAGCCTCAATTTTAACATTTACTTCGCTTAGAGCAACCTTTTTAGTTTCTAATATGGAAAGCTGCGCAGTCACTAAGCTTAAATCCTCTTGCTCTATGGCAGAATCTGTAGTGGCAATGACCTTTGTAATTAGACGTTTGTAGGCGCTTCTCCTTTTTCTAAACTTGTTCAATTCAGCTGTGCTCATCTTCAATGCAAACAACAATTAGGCTCAATGCCAAATAAGCTGAATTGACAAAAATACTTAACCAAACTGATCAAACTCAAATTTTGCTTTTTTCAAATAAACTGAATTGCTTGGTTAGGGTAGTGACCAACCACCAATATGGAATACCAAATTTTCCACCCAAGTAACTGGCGCACTGAAGTCTGCAACCTTCGCCTACGAACAATAAACCAAAATTAACCAAACCAATAAAATGTAGGCCCAATACAACGACAGACTAGTGGCCAAGTTTCGCAATTGGGCGACCAAACTTTCTACCCTGGGACCTTAACTCAATTATGCTCAACCCGTCCAGGACTAACTTGGGCTACAATTTGCACAATCAGAATTTTGCCGAAAAATAGTCACTGATTCAGTCTTGGCTAGAATCCGGTTCCGAAGGACCATGTTATTTTTTATTTTATTGGGTTCAGAATCCCAGCTGAGCCGTGAACGGCCAAGCTCTGAAGGGCCAGTTTAACCTACAGCCCAAGTTCAGCTAGACTAAAAACTTACGGACTTGGGGATCCTATTAGGTCCTAATTCAGGGTTGCTGACTCGATGTGGCCTACCTTAGGCCTCAGTTGCATAAAATTAAGATAAAAAACAAAAGGGGCACTATTTATGGTCTTTCTAAACTTTGCAACAACACCACAACCTGCACCATTGCACGATGTAACAATCTTGTATCTAAACAACGAAACTGAATTGCAAGATAGCTCTCTATAAGACCACGCCCTGTAAGTGCGGCATTCAACAAACGAGTAGACAGGACGCGCAGTGCCCCAAAAAAATGATGCCACAAGAGTGCCCGAACAATGATGCCACAAGAGCCCAAAAATGCTAGCTTTAAATTAAGTGAATTTTTCACTAACCTTACAATTATGAGATATATATATATATATATATATATATATATATATATATATATACACACACACACCTTAACTTAATATATACAAGCAATGCTGCATCAATCAGCTTAGTTATCATATCGCCTTGGGATAACAATGGCTCTTCCTCTTCTACATTTTCTAACAAGGTAAAAGTGTGGCTTCAATAAAGGGATCTTCAAAGTATAAGCTTTTATGAAAAGACGAATGAGCACACCACCCATGATTTAGATTTGAACTTCCTTTAAAAAACCCACTGATCTGTAAGGTTTCTGTTTTAACAGTTATCGCTGTTCTGCAGTAACTTTTGTATGCTGAATCCAAAAATTATATATATTTTTGCTCATCACGTAGGGTTTTCTTTTTGCAAATAGCGATATAATTTTATATAATGTTTATATACGCCCGTGTATGTCCCTGTATATTATGTATGTTATTGTTAATTATTATTGGTACTTTCCTGTTATCCCGGACCCCAGACTTAGGATCTTTTCCGTTTGGGGACTAGCAGCGAATTTTAATGAAAATCGGTATACTAATGTAGTTTTGGTCACTGATTTCAAAAGTAACTTTTTGGGGGGAAATGAAAAACAAACATGTTAGAGCACTTTAAATAATTCACTGGTCAACAAAGTTTTTGTCAGATATTTTTACTTGAACTATATGTAATTTTTTACGTTGATTACGAAAACGAAAACAGAATTTTTCTATCACCCGCAGTTTTAGAGTGACACGAATTTACATTACTTAGGATTTGAGTGAGAATATGAAGTGGACGGGGTCTACCCCTTCCTCTTCCTCTGCTATAAGTTGCTACACGTCACTGTTGACTTTCATTTGTCAGTTACTCATTTGATTTCACTCAGTGAACATCGTGCATTTTATTCGTGATTTTCCTTAATCATTTTTTGTATCAGTGCGTTCGTATTGTTTCATGACAGAATGCCAGGCAAGTGTGTCAACCATCCAAACTGTTTCTGTTATGTGTGCAGAGTTAACACTTACATTTCAAAGGCGAAATTTCATCCCTCTCGTCAAAAAAGCATACGAACTTTATTTTGGTTGCAAGGTAGGGGATCAGAACAAGACGTGGGCACCTCATATATGCTGTATTACGTGTTTAAGACTTCTGACAGGCTGGCTAAATGGGTCTCGTCAAATGCCGTTTGCTGTTCCGATTATATGGAGAGCCGAAAGACCATTTAACGGATTGTTATTTCTGCTTAACAAATATACTAGGCATTACTGCGAAATCTAAACATCAGAGCTGGGCACTTCCTCAAACACTTCCGCAAACGGCAAATTCCGCAATTGCGGAAGTATGTTTTTCGTTTGCGGATTTGCGTTTGCGGAAAAGTCATCGCAAATTAGTGAATTTGCGTTGCGGAACTAAGACCGCAAACGCAAATCTTTCCGCAAATTTCCGTGTCTAAGTCTCAAAATTTATGAAATTCAAATGATTAAATTTATTATTTAATTTATTTACTATTTACTTGCAGGTGGTGTTTTTGTTCAATATAATATATCAATATATGTAGTATTTTTATTTCTACAATAGTGATTTATTGTAATAAATTATTTAGCCTTGTTTTTAATAAAAACAAGGCTAAAACATTAAACATTAAAAAGATATAAAAACTTTTTATACCTCTTTAATGTTTTGGATACTTTTTATAGTTAAAATTGCGATTGCGGAATTTGCGGTTTGCGGAAGTGTTTGCGGAAGTGCCCAGCACTGTAAAAATTGGAAATATGGTTTGCGTTTTCGGCACAAAAAATGGCAAGCAATTTGCGGTTGCGGAAGGTAAGGTTTGAGTTTGCGGATTTGCGATTGCGGAAGTGATTTTGAGTTTGCGGTGCCCAGCTCTGCTAAACATATGGTACAACACCCAAATTTACCATCAGCCATAAGGCCTGTTTTACATAATAAACATTTGCCAGTACCATGGCCACCGGGAACGTGGAGTTTAGATGAGGAAAATGAAATTGATGTACAATGGTAATGAAGCTCAACATGGTTTACTGACGGACGATGTTGATCCAATGTTTGAACCATCTTGTTCATCGACAGAGCCTCACTTAATATCTCAAGCAGACCTGAGCAAGCTTGTCTGTGATCTGAAATTGTCAAAAGATCAATCCGAACTTTCGGCTTCCAGGTTGAAAGGTTGGAATCTTCAAGAAAAAGGCACTAAGATATCTTTTTACCGCAAGCATCAAAGAAACTTTCTACCCTCTCATGAAAACCCTTGGCCAACAACATGATCCAAACGAATGGCGTCTATTTATCGATTCCTCGAAGCTGAGTTTAAAAACTGTATTACTCCATAATGGAAATAAATACCCTTCAGTTCCATTAGCACATGCCGTACATATGAAGGAATCATACGACAATATGCACCTGCTTGTGAAACATATCCAATATGATAAATACTCTTGGCATATCTGTGGAGACTTGAAAGTGATTGCACTTCTTGGTTTACAAGTGGGTTATACGAAATTCTGTTGTTTCCTCTGTGAATGGGACAGCAGAGCACGGGAAAGCCATTACTCAAAGAAACAATGGCCACTTCGACAAGCGTTGATTCCAGGGCAAAAATCTCACCAGTTCACCTCTTCTTATCCAAAAATGTTATTTGCCACCATTACATATTAAACTTTATTTAATGGAAAATTTAAGGCTATGGATCAAAATGGCAGGAGTGGGGGTGGGGGGTCTCTACTTGAAACATAAATTTCCGAGGATCAGCGAGGTCAAAATCAAAGAAGGGATATTTGTGGTCCCGCAAATTAGAGAAATCATGACAGACAGCGCGTTTGAGTAGTGAACACAAATTTCCTCGGAAACTTCAAGGCCGAAAATTAGGAGTCACTTGTTGAAGAACTTCTCAAGGCCTACAAAGACGTGGGGTGCAACATGTCATTGAAAATTCATTTTCTTGACTCGCATCTCGACTTCTTCCCAACAAACTTAGGCAATGTTAGTTACGAGCATGGGGAACGCTTTCATCAACAAATATCCACGATGGAGAAGCGATACCAGGGCAAGTGGAGCCCCAGCATGTTGGATGACTACTTCTGGACATTGTCAAGGGATGGCCAAAGGCGAAATACAAGCGTAAACCATCAGTAGCCACATTTTAGGTGAATTCAATATGCATTTTCTACTTTGATATTGCTATTACGCCTATAAATTAGTCCAAATTTCATTTTCGATTCACTCAATAGTGGTGGGTGATAGAAAAATTTTGAGTCAATTTTTGAACTCGGCTGTAAAAAACCTATAAGATCCACCCATTTTTGTTCACGTGACAAATAAAAAGTTCGATTTTGTCGACCAGTGAGATATAATTAATGTTTTTTTTAACGAAAATATCATGACAGCCTAACCAATCGTCAAGGGCGTACAGTTGACGTAACTGGGCATTCAATTGACCTAACTGGGCATTAATTCTTGATTTTTTTTTTTCTTCTACTTTTACAGATCTGCCGGGATCCTTCAAAAAAGGTATTCTTTGTAAAGTTGCACTTTTTACCGTTTGACCGACGCTTTTGGCAACGAAAGAACTGGGTACTATTATCAAAGGAACACACTTTCCCACACTTACAGCACTTTTTCATAAACAGTAGCAGTTTGTGACTGGCTAAATTTAACACAAACCTCTGCAACTAGTTTAAGCTAGTTAAAACACATTAATTATTTAAAGTGCTCTAACAGGCTTGTTTTTCATTTCTCAAAAAAAAAAGTTACTTTTGAAATCAGTTACCAAAACTACATTAATATACCGATTTTCATTAAAATTCGCTGCTAGCCCCCAAACGTAAAAGACCCTAGACTTTTTGCCAGATTCGGACGCCACTTGCCAGATTGCCAATTTCATTGCCAAAATTTTTTTTTTTAAACGTTTAACGATTTAAATGTCGGCCTAGTCAGTAGAGTTTCAAAGTTTGCGGACGACACGGAAGCTGGGTGGTAGGGCGATTAATGAAGATACGAGGTAAAATCCAGGAAGATCTGAATAAAATCGTTGATTGGTCAATCACATAGCAAATGAGATTTAACGTTGATAAGTGCAAAATTTTGCATATAGGTTCGCGTAACGGTAATTTTGCGTATAGTATGTCAGGGAGAGATTTAACAAGCGTAGAGCAGGAAAAAGATTTTGGAGTTATAGTCACTGGTGATTTAAAAGTAGCGAAACAAAGTACAGCAGCGGTCAATAAGGCGAACAAAGTGTTAAGTTTTATAGCTCGAAATTTTGAGTACAAATCGCGCGATATTATAGTTCCTCTTTATAAATCATTAGTTGGACCCCATTTGGAGTACGCGGTCCAATTTTGGAATCCGCATATACGCAAAGATATGGACAAAATCGAGAGTTCAAAGACTAGCAACTAAGATGATTCCGTCGCTTAGGTCAAAGTCGTACGAGGATAGGCTTAAGGAGTTAAAATTGACTACACTCGAGACTAGGAGGCTAAGGGGTGATCTAGTCGAGGTTTTCAAAAATTATGAATGGGTTCGATAACGTAAATATAGCTTTTTCGAAATATCTCAATATAATAGGACTAGAAATAACGGGTGTAAGTTGACAAGTAGAAGGTTCGAGACAGCAGTTGCGAAAAACTTTTTTACGCATAGAATAGTAAATAGCTGGAATAGTTTGCCGGTAGAAGTAATTAGTAGCACGTCTATAAACATGTTTAAAAATCGATTAGACGCATATGTTGATAGATTGGGTATAGTTTAAGGTAGTAAAATTAAGGCTTTGTGGTGATGGGTTGAGCTGTGGGATCCAAGTGTTGTGGGATATAGGGAGGCATCTTGGGTTAGGGGATACTCTGTCCTTACACCCCCCATTTAGAGATATTCCTCTGCCGAGCGGTGCCCCCCATAGTACTGTGAGGTATTGAAAAACTCTTCACTTGCCCCACAAACACCTTTAAATGGGAGACCCAAAATGGGTGCGCACACATTTCTACATTACTGTAGTCTTTACAGCCACACCTACACCTTTTCTCCTAAGTATATACAGGGTGTCCCAGAATTAACTATCTATTTCAATGAAATCGGACAAATTTAATAAAAACTGACATAATTTTGTGTTTATTACTAAATTATGATACAAAAACAAATAGATTTATAAATCATAAGTCAAAACTTTATTGAGAAGTTTCAACATGTGCACCGTCTGTATCTGCAAATTTCAAATCTATCCTTAGCGCTGCGAAACACATTTTGAAGCATTTCAGGTGTTATCTCCCGCACTGCCAACTGGATGCGTTCTTTAAGTTCAGCTAAACTATTGATCTTTTGGCGATAAACCTTTGTTTTTATGAAACCCCATGCAAAGAAATCCAGGGGTGTCAAATCCGGAGAACGCGGAGGCCAAGGTCGAGGTCCTCCACGACCAATCCACCGATTCGGAAGGCGTCTGTTGAGGTATTCTCGAACAATTAGAGCATAATGACATGGTGCTCCATCTTGTTGAAACACATTATCAAGAATGCCATCAACAAGAAGCTGTGGTTCGAGAAAATGCTGAAGCATATCAAGGTAGACGGTACCTGTTACAGTTGCTTCCGCAAAGAAGAATGGGCCATAAATTTTGGATTTGGTCATTCCAAGCCACACGTTAACTTTTGGAGTCTCTTTGCCATTCTATGACTTCAGACGGTCTTTCATTGGACCAGATACGACAGTTGTGTCGATTGACTTTACCACACGTGTGGAAAGTCGCCTCATCACTGAATAAGATGTTATCCAATAAACTTTCATTTTCGATTTGATCCACAATTTCTGCACACCTTGCTGCTCGATTTGGACAATCCTCTTCATTTAGGGCATGCAGTACTTGAATGTGATAAGCCTTTTTCATCAGTGTCGAACGCAAGATTCTATGAACTGTTGTCTTGGATATGTTGAGTCTTCGACCGGCCTCCCTAACCGAAGTTGTTGGTTCATCCTCAAACAATTGTCGTACCTGTTCGGTACTGTTACGTGCTGTCCTTGGGCGTCCTCTTCCCACCTCGTCGTGTACGGATCCAGTTCTTTTAAATTTGTTCACAAGTTCACGAATCGCTTTGTCTGTAGGACCGGTTCTGTGGAATCTTCTTGTAAATGTTTCTCTGATTTCATTACATTGCATTCCTTTGATACGGGATGTTACAACAAAGATGCGTTCTTGTGTATTCATTATTAATAGGGTTCTGAAAGAGAATGAAAATAAAACTGAAAAAATTATGAAAATAAAATTATGAAAAAAATTTAGAAATTTATACATTTTTAACACATTAAACATGATAAACAAATAAAAGTGTGTTTTTAAAAAATTTGTCCGATTTCATTGAAATAGATAGTTAATTCTGGGACACCCTGTATATTGTAATGTATATGGTTGTAAATTTTAACTTGGTTCGCAATCGATATGGACCGTGACTTATTTTTGGTTGGCAAGGTACTGGTATTGATGGATACCATAATGAAATTGACTGGATTCTTTGGATCTGATATACTGTATTTGCATGTCGGTTATAAATAAATATAGTGTTTAACATATTTGTGGATAGTAGTCTATTATGACTTGATCCTCTGGATCCAGAGATTCTATCTTTAGTTTTAAATCGATAATTAATTAGTTTTAAATTGATAATTATTTAGTTTGGTAAAAATTGGTCGTTGCCAATGTACAGGCAGTTTTTATAATAAATTTCTTATGTTCTTGTGGTTCGGAGCCCACGTAAAATTGTAGGTCCCCTCCGCCACCACGGAGGACTTACACAATTACGAACACAGTTAGGTAGACCAGCCATGAGTGGATCCTAGGGTCTTTGTTGGTCTGAAACATTATAAACATTACTTTATAAACATGTTGACATTCCACCTTCCTTGATATCTTTCCTCCATTTTCTTGATGTCCTGGTGAAATCTTTCTCCTTGTTCTTCGCTGACACTACCAAGATTTTTGGGAAAGTAGTCCAAATGGGAATGGAAGCAGTGAACCTTCAAGCTCGTGTTGCAGCCCAACTTTTCAAATTTATTCAGTATATTTTGAAATTTGGATTTTTTTTGTTCCCCAAGAAGTTCTGAATAACATTTTTTAAGCAAACCCATGCCTCTCTTTCAGCCTGGTTCATCGTTCCTTCAAACTGATCATCCGATGTTAACTTCCTATTTTGAAGTCCCACAAAGACACCTTTAACATTCTCATATGCGAGAGCTGGGAATTTGCTGCAAATATACTTGAAGCAGTCACCATCCTTATCCAGTGCCTTCACAAACTGCTTCATCAAACCCAATTTTATGTGGAGTGGAGGTAACAGCACTTTGGTTGGCTCAACCGACTTTTTATGAATGATATTCTTCGAACCAGGTGTCAGACTGCCTCTGGGTGGTCAGTTTCTTCCAGTCCTGACTTCTCGCTCTGCTGTCCCATTCACACAAAAACATGGCATTTTCGTATAACCAGACTGTTGACCAAGCAGCATGCATAAAACTTCAGGTCTACAGACAATCCACTCGTGCTCATTATACTGAACCTTTTTCAAGTAGTAGTACAAGATTTTCATGTTTCTTTCAATTGAACAGAATGAGCTATAGGAACAGAAGCATATTGGTTAGTGTTACCATTGTGAAGAACACCTTTGAGGCTTGTCTTGGAGGAGTCAATCTCCAATAGACAGTTCCTAAGCTACATATTAGTTCAGCAATGTTACTGCAGTAGACCACTGGACCTTCTTGGGAAAAATATGGAACAAATTTTGTCTCGCGGTTTCTGTACCAAGAAAAGGATGTCCCTCGAGAAAGCAAGTTCGTGGCTTGGAGTCTGCATCCCAGAACTACAGAATCTTTCAGCAGATCCAAGTCTCTCACCAGAGCATTTAATTCGCTTTGTGTGAAGAGTTGTGGTTCATGACTGAGATTTTCTGGTTGGTAGTAGTCGGTATCATCTGCATTACCAGCATCAGATTCAGAGTGACATGAATCTAGCGAGAGTTTGTGGTGAGGAAAGAATGGGCACATTGGGTCCATGTGGTATAGGTTTCATTGCAGATGGAAGATCAGGATAAGAAATGTCCTTTTTATTTCTAGTGTTGTAACCTGCGTTTCACGACCAGAAATAAGTCGTCTCTGTGGTTCTTGTGTTCACGCCAGACCATAGGAATTCCAAAATGCATGGACTTTTTCTTTCCTTGACTTCATTGTCTCAAGGATTCAACACAAGAACGATAAACTTTGTAAGGAGCCCATGACTTGTTTTGGTCGAGTTTCATTCCAAACTAGGGATAATACACTTTCTTGATAGTCTGTGATGTTCTGCCTCTGATTCTTTGCAACAAAGCTGCCACATATATAGCAAAATATGTCAGGATGATTTAAGCAGCCTCTTGTTGTCATATTAGAAAGTTCGAAAACATGGAAAAATGTAATAGTAAATCCATATAATAATAAGGTACTTTCCTGTTATCCCGGACCTCAGACTTTTTGCCAGATGCCAAATTTCATTGCCTTTAATTTTTTTCTTAAATGTTAAGTAACTAACCTACCCTAACCTAACCAAACCAGGGGTTGGATTGGGTTGGGTACTTAATATATATAAGAAAAAGCAAGGGGCCCAATACAGAACCCTGAGGAACGCCACTCGCTACATTAGCCCATGATGGCCGATTACTGCTGGTCACTGAAAAAGAGAGACCTCCAGTGAAACGCATAAAAAACTAAAAAAAAAAAATCAGATTTACTCGTTTCATAAAATTCAGAAAAATGTTGAACTGAGTACTTGTAGCAGCTTTATTCCTTTATTTGACAAATTAATTACTTAAAATAGACCTTTGATCAGAGTTTGAAACGTTTCAAATCCAAATATCCTAATAATTATAGCCAAGTACATGAACACATTTTTTTTTTTATTTTTCGATTTGTGAAAAATCCTGACGTGATGGAGCAAAATTGATGTTAATTTTGAAATCAGCATTGCAGAATTCTGTAAAGCGACCTATTGAAACAAAAACAATGGAAATTTTTTTCTGATTTGAAGACCAATGTAATCAGTAAAGCGCACAAACTATTTAAGAGTCCGATTTCTTTTACAATAGAACAGAAAAATCTTTTAAATATCTAACAACATTCTGAATTTGACCACCCCAAATTAAGTAAATAACTTTGTTCATCTTCAGCCTCCAATGGGCCAATGTACACAAACATCCACAAACGACGTATTTACAATTAATGAGCTTCAAACAGCTAGCTGCATAACCATATCGTACAGGATATCGTTAAAAATATAGGAACACAAAACCTTAGAGAGTAAAATATATTAATAAAGTGTAAAAAGGGACAAAGATTACATCACAATTGTCTATATAAAAACCATTAATTATACAGGGTGAGTCAAAAGTCAGGAAGCATTGGAACTGTGCTTTTTAATGCAAATATACATGTATATTTGCATTGAAAAGCATAGTTTCTGTATTTCCAGACTTTTGACTCACCCTATATAATACAATGCATAAAATTGTTTAAATAGGAATTTATTGTGACCATGGCAAGTTAAGAATATAATATTGTCATCTGATTTATATATATACTTTAAATAAAAGAGATAAAAATCATTGCCACAATGAGATATATATATATACACGGAACACGTGTAAAGCTGCTGTAAGGTAAAATAATACATACATATTACTCTGAAGATTATCCAGAACTTTAGAAACCTCAATAGTTTCTCAGTACTGTTTAACTGGCATAATGAATACAAAAGACTAATAAATGAAAATCACACTCAAAAATACATTTAGTGTGAACACAAACTAAAAAAAAAGTGACTGCGAAATTAATTTTGAGGTGAAAATTTAAAACACTGAAATATAAACAGTGAAAGTTGGGTTTCCTTTTTAGTTATTAAAAACTTAAGTTAAAAAGCAGGTTGAAATCAGGGTCAAAGTGGCAATGGTACTGTTGCTCCGTGACCCTAAACGAGAGGGTACGATGCGGCTGTGGCGATGCCGCACATATTGTGTTTGTTCCGTGCCATCAAAATGTAGCCAGCCATACCCCAAGTTGTGCCCCAAGAGTTTTTAACTAGCCAAAACGCTTCCCCAGTTCTGATCGTACCGTAGCCGACAGCCAGGACCCCGTGATCGAGTTCTTCAGAGTCGCACTCGGGTTCATTGTAAACGCCTGCAGAAAAAAAAATTATGTTAAAACGGCTCTTTAAATCAAATAAATGAGAAGGGAGCGAGTGTCTTTCTTTTTCATATTGTGTTCTTCAAATGAATGAACAAGCGATACACTTATGTATTTGAATGAATAGTACATCCTGTTTGAGGGCGTCCGGAAGCTCAGTTGTTATGGTGGCGGACTCCGAGTGGTGAGGCTCTTTCGCTTCCCCTTGCGTTAGGTTAAGTTGAGTTGACCGCTTACTCTGTCAATGCTCGGGCTAAAGGCGACCCTTCGGCCACACTCACCACCACCCCTCTCCGGGGGGGGGTCAAAAGTTATGGCACAAACTTTCATTTGACCTCTATTTGTGACTGACCTTTAATGCAGGGACCAGACACGGTGGCTATTACTGCGTTTCTATTACGATTACTTTATTTTTCATCTATTACTATTACTTTTGTATGTGAGGTACTTCACTCACTTGAAAAGGATCTTTATATCTATTTAAGTGCAATTAGAAGCAGCGTGTTAACAAATATTTTTCAACCACATCATTACAATTCAGAGACTAGTTCTTGATAAATTTTACTTTATTGAAGAAAAATTTTTCTACAATATTAGTTTTTGGTGTATAATAAACAAGCATGATATGGTTGGTTTTTATTATTCCCTTGTCAAAGAAAACGGATGAATGACAGCAGTAACAGAAAATTTTCGACAACACACTAGTTAATGAAGTGCCACTGTAACAGAAAAGTAAAAAGTAATAGACTATTATCTATTACTATTTCAGCCAAAAAAATTATGATCTATTATATTACTATTACTTGAAAAATCCAGTAATAATCTATTACTATTACACCATGTCTGCCAGGGACCTGAATCTTGTTTATTATAATGTATTATATATGACCTACACTCCTACAGTATACACAAGTGTGAAGATTCATTAACTCGTGTAGAGCAGTTCAAAAGTAAAAGCAAAGACACGAAAGTATGATAAACAGGCAGACAAGTCCAAGGAAGGAGATTGTAGACACCAGTCGACCAGTGAAGTACTCCGGGGAAGACGTTAGACAGAAGACAGGGAATGCTGGAACTTCCGTTTCTTCTGTCACTGTCCTCCTTAGCTGATCTTTTTCCAAGGTAAGGTTGTTCCAGAGTTGACTGGTTGAGTAGATAAAAGATTGAAAATACCGATTAACCCTTGCATTAGAAAGTTGGACAGAAAAGGAATGGAGAATGTGTAGAAAGTCTAGTAGTGTGTGCTCTCCCTTAAAGGAGGAGGCATGCAGTTAGTGTGTTCAGAAAAGCAGTGTCCGCTATAATATCGATAGTAAAGAGAGAGAGAGAGAGGCAACACTGCAGCGAAGATAGAGGCATGCGGAGGCAGGAGCGGAGGAATAAGCCTGACAGCCATAATCCAATTTACTTTGGACCAGGGAGTATAGCGCCAAAAGAGTATGGCTGTCAGCAGCCCAGTCAGTATGAGAGAGGAACTTGAGAAGGGTACAAGTCTGAAGGCACGAAGCCTTCAGAGACCAAGTGGGAGATCCAGGAGGCGGGAATCAAGGAGGAACCCAGAAATCTAGTTTCGGGCACAGCGGGGACTGGTGATCCATATAGATAGAGAGAGAGATAGAGATAGAGAGAGAGAGATAGAGATAGAGATAGAGAGATAGAGATAGAGAGAGATAGAGAGAGATAGAGAGAAGGAACGGCAGTGCAGCGGCGGCGTCGGCAAAAGTGCATTGCCACTGTTTTCGATGGGGAAAATCGGAACCCGTTGTCTATGGCCCATTTGGAAACCGAATCCAGGGCTCGCTGGAGGATACGTTCAAGGAAGGCAGATCGGGAGCCGGAGCAATATATGGCAAGGTCGTCTACATAAAGGGTGGCCTTCGCTGAAGGCCGAAGGGATATGAGGGTAGGAGGAAGAGAACTGGTGGAAGAGGGAGCAAGAGGACGAGGAGACGTGGGCCCTGAGCAGGGAAGCTTGGCAGAGGGACGCTGGCGGCTGGCGATAGGTCATTTAACGGAACACCGCGGAGGGGAGAAAAGACCAGAAAAGGGAGCGATTTTCGAGATGTACGGGGCTCCAATAAACCTTAGCCCCCCGGCCCATGGCCTAAACCATTAGAGGTACATTAAAACTAAACATACCTTAAAAAAGAGAATTTAATCCTGCATTTAATGAGAAACAATTAAAACGGTGTTCCCGCCATTGGCTTCAAAGACAGCCTGAATTCGCTTTGGGTAGCTTGCCAAAAGTGACGTGAATAGATCTAGATCGTTACGCAAATTTGCTAAAACAGTTTCAATGTGTTGCGTCATTGTATCCTTCGAAAATAGATTTGCTGCAGGTTCTTGAGACAAGAGACATTCAACCTTGTCCTTTATAACTGATCCAATGTGTTCACAGACGTTCAGGTCAGGAGAATTTCCTGGCCATTCTTCATTTCCAAAGAAATCGATCTCATGGTTCCGCAACAACTGTTGAGTGGCTAATGATTTAAAGCAGGGGGCCTTATCGTGCAGAAGTGTGACCTGATCGACATCCATAACATTGTTTGGGTTTCTTAGAAAAGGAATGACATGCTGGGATAGAATAATATCACGAAAATACTATCCATCCCAACTCTGACCATTTGGCTTAAGCACCCACATGAGCTTCTTTGCAGTGAACAAAAACACACCAACACAGTCTGGACTTTTTAATAATTCGCGATAATGCTCATTGTCATCGATTTCATCTGGTGTTGTGGCCCACACTCGATCATTTTGGTAGTTAGGCCGACGTGTTACGTAAACAAAAAATTCATCGGAGACAGCTAAATGCATGAAATCATCCACATCCCAATCTTCAAGATAATGGGCAAACCACATTCTGTCATCGATGTTAAGCAGTGGCGACTGGCGGCGTATAGGAGCGATCGAGCGGTCGCTCCCCCTTGCTTGAAACGATAAATATTAATTTAACAGATAAAAAATATATTAATTTTAAGATATTAAAATAAATATTCTTGAAATATATTTTAAAAATTCATGTGGCATATCATGATTCATGAGGCATTTTGAGTAAGCCTTCATATAGTACATAATATTCTAAACTTATAGCATAGCTTCAAACAGCGGTACAAAATAATATTGCAGCCAAATGGAGCGATAGATTTTTCGCTCAAGTAAATATAAATTATATTTTACTGTTGTAATGAAAATATAAGTACAATCGCGAATTTTTTTTATAATAACTATTTTTACTAATAGTTACTTCAGTAATAATGATATAAGCCATTTATATGTATTTTATTAAAATTATTACTTATTTGTAATTAACTAGAATTGTACGTCTGGCATAGCCGCATATGTTAATACAAGTACAGTACTCTTGTGAGCGGCAGTTGGATTCGAACTAGCCTATTGTGAGTCCGTGTTGTCGTACAGTGGTACATTATTATAGTCAAATTTATTATAGTCAAATTTATTATAGTCAAATTTATTATAGTCAAATTTATTATAGTCAAATTTATTATAGTCAAATTTATTATAGTCAAATTTATTATAGTCAAATTTATTATAGTCAAATTTATTATAGTCAAATTTATTATAGTCAAATTTATTATAGTCAAATTTATTATAGTCAAATTTATTATAGTCAAATTTATTATAGTCAAATTTATTATAGTCAAATTTATTATAGTCAAATTTATTATAGTCAAATTTATTATAGTCAAATTTATTATAGTCAAATTTATTATAGTCAAATTTATTATAGTCAAATTTATTATAGTCAAATTTATTCAACAATTATACACTGGGCAACACGTATTTTATTGAATGATATCTGACACTTGATTCTAGGTAATTTGGGTGCGCTGAATACGAATTTCAACTCGGTTTGGCTCTATCAGGTCCTGATTCTTGTCGACAGCCTATGTGCCATTTTCCAGATTTTTCAAATTAGGACTAAAAAATTAAGTCTCGTGTTAAATTTTTTTTTCAAGTTTCATGAATACAAGCATTTCAAACTACAGTAAAATTACATTATAACGATAGAAATGACTTAAAATAAAAAAAAAAAACAGATATGAAGCTTTCACTGTGGCAAAAATTTTCTTTTGTAAGACTTTCTAGCGTATTTGCTTGTTGATGGCAGGTCTCTTTTCAAGCACCAGCAGTAATCAACCATCATGTGGGAATCCCAGCGGCCTTGGTACCGTTCCTCCATAATTTTGATATCTTGGTGGAATCTCTCCCCTTGTTCGTCACTTACATCACCTAAATTACTTGGAAATTGGTCAAGATGGCTATTCAAAAAATGCATTTTTATGCTCATATTGCAACCTAACTCTTTGTAGTCCCTTAAAAGTTTTTTTACGATTTCTTCGTAGTTATCTGCCCTATAATTGCCTAAAAAGCTTTCTATCAAGTCCACGAATGAGAACCAGCCATTTTTTTCGCGTTCATTCATGACATTAGGAAAATTGCTGTCTTTAATCATTGTTCTTATTTGTGGACCGTCGAAAATTCCCGCCTTGATTTTTTCATAACTTAAACTTGGAAATTTTGAAGTTATGTATTTGAAACACTCGCCGTTCGTATCTAAAGCTTTTACATATTGTTTAATGAGGCCTAGTTTTATATGCAGAGGAGGAAATATGATTTTATCTCTGCTCACTAAAGGTGGTTTAATTACGTTTTTTTCTCCGACAGTAAGTGATGTTCGTGCTGGCCAGATTTGTTTGAAATAATGTTCTTCCTTGGCTCTGCTGTCCCATAAGCAAAGGAAGCAGGGATATTTAGTATACCCTCCTTGTTGTCCTAGCAGAAAATTAACCATTTTTAAGTCAACACACATGATCCACTCGTGCTCCCTATATTTGATAAGATTTAAAACCTTTTCTATATGTTCATACTTTTCTTTTAATTTTGTTGAGTGCCCAATCGGTATCGAGCCGTATAGATTGCCATTATGCAACAACACACACTTAAGACTTCTTTTCGAACTGTCTAAAAACAAGCGCCAATCATTTGCATCGTAAGACTCAACCCCCATCTTCTTTAACAAACCAACTATGTCGCAGCAATATACTAAACTATCCTCTGTTCTAAAATATTTAACAAGTTCTTCTTCTCTTTTTCTGTAAAATGAAGTGTGTGTGTTTGAAGTAAGCAAGTTTTTCTCTAAGTCTTGAAGCTAAAATTTCCGCAGCCTTTTTTGGCAAATTTAGATCCCTTACAAGATCATTCAACTCGGCCTGGTTAAACTTTTGCGGATCGTTTTGACTTTCAAATACGCTGGGGTCAAAATCGGTGTCTGACTCCTCAAAGTGCATAACAATATTTTCAGGAACATCTTCAACTAATTCTTGAGTTGGCAGACCCTTAAATTTTGGAATGGGGATCTCATTTGAATGTAGCACAGGTCGTATCGCGGTGTCGAAATTTGGGTACTCGATACAATGTTTATTTTTCTTAGTGAAGCCCGAAGTCTTGACAAAGCAAAGGTAGCAATCGGTCTCGTGGTTAGTAGGCTCTCGCCACACCTGATATGGAAAAAAAATTGTAAAGCGTTAACAAAAGCGACGAGAGACTTGTTTTTATGAATTTTATCAAAAGTTATCACCCAAACATTTAACATTTCTATGTGTTTCAACCTTATGCAATATTTGAGATTCTTATAAACATTTTCTGTAAATTTTTGTTTATGTACCTAAGTTACAATTACATTTAGGTAAGTTACAGTATACTAGTGATTAAATTACGTAGTTTTATGAAATCATAAACTTACCATCGGAACTCCAAAAGGTATTTTTGAATCCGAACCCTTCGTCCAATGTCGCAGTCTTTCAATGCATATAGTGCAGGCTTTATGTGGAGCCCACGATTTATCTTGGTCCCCCAGTTTTATGCCAAATAAGCTAAGTAAGCTCTTTTTACGAAGTCAGTTATATTTGCTCGTTGATGTGGAAGTGTAAAATTTCCACATATATAACAGAAGGAATCAGGGTTGTTTTTGCATTTGAACTTTCTAGTGCTTGATGACATATTGCTTGATTGTTCTGCCAATTTGTAAAGGTATTTAAAGCCCTTAATTCATATAAATTTAAGAAAATCTGAAATATAAACACAAAAATTAGTTTAAATAGGTACTTATTATGAAATAGGTACTTACAATCTATGAAATTAAACTAGAAACACGGATGAGTAGGTACAATATAAATTACGTCTAATTAAATCAATTATATTAAATCACGATGACAAAATTACTCACTAAATCATATGCCAATTCAAAATTATGTTAATGCCCAAACTTAATTAACTAACTCAACTGACTGACTGACTGATTGAATTGACTGATTAACTCTGGAAACGAGTCGCTTTTATATATTTTAGTTGTCCCTCTAGAATACTCTACAGAGAACAGGAACGCTCGAGAAAATTTTAGAATTCTATGATATTTTTAGCTTAATTTACTAATATTAAAATGGGTTAAAAATGACAAAATTAAAAATATTTTTAGGGTGTTACATATAAAAATATACATAATACAACAATACCATAACAATAGGTACAAATACCTAGATAAAAACCTAGTTGCATAATGTGTAACTGCAAAAAGACTTAGCGAGTATTGAGAAAAAAACCTTTTTATGAATACGGCGAAAGAGGAGGGGTGTTGAGCAAAATCAGGACCTGATAGAGCAAAACCGAGTAAAAATTCGTGCTCAGCGCACCCAAATTACCTAGAACTAACTGTCAAATCTAATTCAATAGACAAAAAGTTGAAATTTGTTCCCCAGTGTTTTTATATTTTATTAAAATATTTTTTTAATACAAATTTATGGCTTCTTTTGACATATAAGTACCGTACGGAAGCACCATGTGATTGTTTATGTACTAGAATTCTAAAAATTATAAATTTTATGAAATCGCACCCCAATACATTTATACCACGAGTCGCCACTGATGTTAAGTTGAGTTTTTCTTGGCTTTAGAAGTTCATGCCAAGGCTTTAAACCTTGCCTATGACGGTACAGTCGAATGATCTCACCACTAACGATCTTTCCCCTCAACACTTCGATCTCTCTAGAAAGTTTAACACAGCCGTTTTTCCGCTTACGCGTACCGCTTTCAATGATGTCCTTTGTTTCCTGAGAGAGTGGCAAATTTAGGCGCCCAGATTTGGTTGTATCCATTTCACATTCATCCAAAGTTTTATTCCAATTTCTTTTGACGAAGTCCTCACTTCTTCGCAACTTTTTGGCAACCCATGAACGTGTTATAAAGGTGGCTCCAGCATTACGAGCTTCCCGAAATGTTATTGCTCGTATGCGATCTATCACACGTTGTCTCTCCGAATCACCAATTAATTGAGAAGCCATTATATTATCACTTTTATCAGCTAGAGCAATTTTAATACCTGCAATAAATAAAGAATTTTATATATTTTTATAATCACTAAAAACTATTTCGATTTAAGTAAACATGTAAGGTGCAAATGGGGGGCTAAGGTTTTTTGGAACCCCTTATGCTGAAATTTCAGCAATGGTTTCAGGAGGGTGAGTAAGCGGGTTAGTTGCAACTGAGGTGGAGCAGATGGGGACAGTGGAATTGGAAGTTCTGGGGGGACGGGTTGGAGGAATAGTGAACACAAGGGGTGGAGACGACGAGAAGGTAGAGGACGGGATAGGGGGATGGGGCCTGATCAGGCCTAGGATGATAGGGTGTGGAAGAGGACGGTACAGAGGTGGTCGAAGTCCGGGGCGAACGGGAGGTTGTCGGGCGGGAAGAATGCAGTATTTAGGCAAAGGAGAGGCCTGAGCGTGCGAATAGGGACCTGACGCGGGCCCTCGCTTCCTGAAAACTGACCTTGTCAGATTCCCGGACCGACAGGACCTCACGCTCGAATAGGTAAGTCGGACAGGAGAGGCGGCGGCAGCGTGATCTTCACAGTTGGAGCAGCGGGGAGGATTTGAACAGGAGGAATCATGTGTCGGGGACGCGCAGTTGACACAAATACCAGGGGACTTCGGCTTGTCTTACTGACATGTCCGAACCTCTGGCAAGTAAAAGATCAGCATGGTCTGGGGATGTAACGACGGACCGGAAATTGAAGATAACCGGCCCTAATTTTCTCGGGTAACTGGGAACGAACAAAGGTCAGGATCAATAAGGGAGATGGAATACTTGCCCCTGAACCATACGGGGTAGGCGGTAAACACATGTCACCTTCTGAGAGGAGAGGCGGGTGAGAAGATCCAATTCTGAGTATTCCAAAAGGCGGGGAGCATGTACTACACCCGTACGAGTGTTAAAGGAAGAGTGGGGGAGACAATCCAAGGAAGCAGAAGCCAGGGTCGAGAGGGACGAAACCTTCTGGTGTTGGGCTCTGGAGGAGACCTCCACCACAAGAGAACCATCATTCTGGGGCCACATCTGTCGGGGATCGCCACAACGGGAAGTGAAGTCATCGTAGACCTCAAAAACATCCCGTTGTGAGAGGGGGAGAGAGGGGGAAGAACTGAGGACCAGAAACCGAGGGTAATCAGGATCAGAGTCGTCTGCTCCTAGCCTCCTACGAAGGGGTCAAAAGACTTGCGGAAATAAGACATACTAGAAGTCTTTGAATGAGGAGGACGCGAGTGTTCCGCAGTCCGAGTGGGGTCAACCCCATCAGGATGCGGTCTTCTAGTGGTAGAGGACTCGAGGGACTGGTTGCCCACCGCTCGAGTGCTAAGAGTAGTAGTAGTCCGAGAAGTAGAAGCCATAGCAAACAGAAAGGAAGCTTCATCCCCCGCGCGCATCCAGCCATCACCGACTGCAAGAAAAGAAAGGCCAATTGTGGGCACGCTCGGTCCCATAGCCAATAGATGTCATGCAGGGAAGATACACCCATACTCAGTCCCCGTGCTTAAAAGGAAGCCACTCTCATCCAACGCTCAGCGAAAGATTGCACGGACAGGACTTGGGTTTGGTTTAAGAGCGACAAGGGAGAAGGACAACCACCTCCCTCAACCAAGGTCCAAAACAAAGCCAAATACGGAAAAAAAAAAAAAGCCAGAAGGATTGGGGGAAGAGAGAGAAAGAAGTATAAGCAGGAGATCAGATTGGTCCAATGGTCCACGAAGCCAGAGAAAGCCCTTACATCGAAGGAAGATGCATTCCCACATTGGTCACAGAGGGATGTGCCCTATAGCTCCGGACAAAGCAAAGGGCAACTGAGTGGGGGTGAAGAAACTGCGGAGGCGGTACATCACACCTTACCTATTAGAAACTGTTTTGGAAAGAGTATATGATCTTTCCAAGAAAGTTCATGAGAAAAGGAAACGCCAAGAATGTTTTCGATATGCCTAACGCAATAGCAAAATTTTCACCATCCCGAAAGGAGGATGACCAAAAGTCAAGAGATATGCAAAAAAAAACATCGCCAGTAGAGCGTCCTTTGCGGAACCCATATTGACGATCTGAAAGAAGAGTGTGAGAAGAGAGGTGTTCAAGAATCTTCCTAGTAAGGATAGATTCAAAAACTTTAGAAAAGCAAGAAATCAAAGCAATTGGACGATAGTTGGAAGGTAGAGAGCGGTCACCCTTGTTTGGGACATACCAAAAGCGTTTGATAGAGTCTGACACAAATCTTTAACCTCGAAACTGCCCTCCTTCGGTTTCTTTCCTTCTATCTGTGCCTTCATCTCTAATTTCCTTTCTGGCTGCCGTTGTAGATGGCCACTGTTCTTCTAAACTATTAACAGTGGTGTTCCTCAGAGTTCTGCCCTATCACCCACAATTTTCCTTTTATTTATCAATGATTTTTTTAAGTCGCACTTCCTGTCTTTTTAACTCCTATGCCGATGATTCCACTCTTCACTTATCTACCCGCTTCCCAAAGCGTCCCTCTCAACAGTCACTAGAGGATTCGCGTTGGCCAACTCTCTAATGCAAGGGTTAATCGGTATTTTCAATCTTTTATCTACTCAACCGGTCAACTCTGGAACAATCTTCTTCAATCCATCTTTGCCCTTGTCTATGACCTCCAATCTTTCAAACGCAGTGTGTCTTGGCATCTCCAAAACCCTAGACCTTGATTTTAGCTCTTCTCCTATGGGAGAAGGGGGGTTTTTGTGGGCGTTCGCCCTTGGCCCCTCCACAGAGATAGGTGGTACCGAGGATACTGTATTTTACATACAAATCGTAACGAACAAAAATATAAAATTACCTTGTATCTTTGATGCAAATTTTTCTCTTAAAATGGTGTACAGTACTTGATACAAGATGCATTTCAAGCATCTCAAATCTCCGCTGTCGTGACTTAAAATAAAAATTAGGCACTTTCCAAATAGTGCGAATGACAAATGTATGGTAGCTAATCTCGAGGCGTAAACTGTTGCACAAGCGCAGTTATTGCGAGAGCTGAAGTGACGTAGACAGGATTACCGGAAATCTCGCTGTGGTCAAAACTCTCCGGATTTCTGCGTTCACATTTGACTCTAGATAACGGTCGAAGCAAAGAAGAACCAGTATCTTTTTCCCAGTTTCTTCGAGTTAATACTTAATTAATTCAGTGATGTAGCCAAGAGGGACATGGGATAGCAATTGCCCTCTCTGCCTTAACAGCTCTTTTTCTTTATTACTTCGTCTCCAAACAAACTGATTAGAGAAGTATCTTGTATCGAGAAAAGTATTTTAGATATGAATCCCATTTTAATCATGGCGTTGGCAGGAATTGGCTTTATCAACATGATGGAGCGCCACCACATTACTCTGCAGCTGCCCGAGGAATTCTGGATACGAACCTTGAAGGAAAATGGCTTGGGCGGGGAGGTCCCATTGAATGCGACTAAACTTGACCTTTGTATCGAGGTCTCTTTTATTTTTGATACGCAATAAGCTTCTACCTTGTATTTTACATTAAGAACATATATATATATATATATATATTAGTGATGTAGCGGATGTCATTTTTTCACATCCGCGGATGCGGATGTTTGATTTCAACATCCGCGGATGCGAATGTCTACATTTTCGTTATTTTTTAGGATATATTCGAGATTTGTTGTTTAACGTATATAATAAGTTATTATATAGAGAGAGTTGTAGCTATAATGTAGTATAATTGATTAATTGTACAATAATTGCTGTACTTTTCTCTGAACATATAAAATAATATCAAGCATCTAACTAATATAGAAATCAATTAGTGAATTCGTCTGCAAATAAATTCGTTATATTTTGTTGAGTTTCAGCCACAATTAGAAACCATAATTGTGTTACCAGGATGCGGGACGTGAACCCAACTCAAATGCACCCCACCGACCTCTTTCCCCAACCTCCACCCTTATAGAAAGAGATCTTTAATTAGCTTGATAACTATTTATATTAAGTTCAAAGTTTTATTAGGCATATTTATAAATGAGTAATTAAAATAAAGTAAACTAAGATGTTCATCGTTTAATGTTCAAACTTAATTATAGGAAGGTTATGCTTAAGGAACATTAATTTTTCTGCCTTTTCTGCTGCCAGTCTGTTTCTCTTTTCATCATATATTAATCCAGCACTGCTAAATAATCTCTCGCTTGGTACGTTTGTTGGAGGACAGGCTAAATGTTTCCTTACAAGTTTACTCAAGTATGGATAGATATTCTGCGTATTTTTCCACCAACTAATAGGATTGTCACGTGCAGCCAGGCGTTTTTGTTGGTGATAGCTCTCGATCATTTTTACTACATCTTTTGACATCGCGTAGGTCTCGTCATTGCTGCTTGACTCAAGAAACTGAGAGACAGATTCTGTGATAGATTTGCTTGTTGAAGGTGTTGGTTCTGTCACAAGCTTTTATTCTTTTGGTGGGTGGCGAAGCGACAGATTCGAGAGATTGAAGCTCTTCAACTGCTTTGCCAAGTGATGATTTAACTCGTTCTAATGTACTAGGTGAAAATAACTTAGCTTTGTAACGTGGATCTAAGTAGGTTGCAAGAGAGTAACTTCATACAAGAACAGCCTCTCGTCTTGTCGCTTGCATCACTTTTGCGCACAATGAACTAGTTCTATTAATATAGTAGAATTTGATAATTTCCGCTTATTAATGACATTTTATCTCAACGGTCCACATCCGCACGACATCCGCAGTCCAAAGTGCGGATGCGGGTGCGAGAAAATGTGCGGATGTTCCGCGGATGTGACCTACATCACATATATATATACTGTATATATATATATATATATATATATATATATATATGAATAGAAACGACATAAGTATTAAGGAACGTCTCTGCACACTAGGAAGAGAAATCACGAATAAATGAAAAATGAGGCGAACCGCCCGGGAATCGAACCCAGGGCCTTCCAATTGCCGGTTGGATGCCTCATTTTTCATTTATTCGTGATTTCTCTTCCTCGTGTGCAGAGACGTTCCTTAATACTTATGTCGTTTCTATTCATTTATATACTGCGTGGTCATTGCAGTTAAATGCATATATATATATATATATATATATATATATATATATATTATATATATATAAAAGATATCTTGCCTGTATCTGCCCTACAAGTCTTTTGGTCGGGGATATAATAATGGTAAATGCTATTTAATGTAACAATGCAACCATTAAAGGGGGGAGGAGGAAATGGGTCAACTGATTGAAAAAAAAAAAATGTACCATACCTTCGTGGTAGAACTGGAACGAGTTATGAGAAGCATCGATAGCAACGGAGATTGGTCCAACGACAGCCACAGCCTTCTTCAGGGCTTTTTCACTTCTCTGGCGGATGTCAACGTATCCTTTATCATCGGCACCAACGGAGCTCCTGTTGAAGTGACACTGCTCATCCTGAACAAACATCAGTGACATTTTATTAACTACAACAATATGATTACCGAAGACTAAATTTAACGTAGAAAACCTAAAAACCCATTTCCCTTTCTCCATGGCGTTGGCAGGACGCTTGAGCTCGAGACCGAAGACACTCAAATGAATTACATACACGAGGATACAAAGGAATCGTCACCGGGAATAAGGTATCACTCCAGCCTCAGGGATCCGATGTAACGTTTCATTATGAGGCTGGGGTATGCCTACCGTCAGGCGAGACCCACTTTTCAAACTGCTTTCTTGCTAACTCTTATGCCACATTTATATAAAATTTATTCACACATTCTCTCTCATCTTTCCAACTTTTACGGTGTCTTCCTCTACTTCTTACATCTACACACTATTACTGTATATACCTTTTCACAACTATCATTATTCACTCTTTATGTATACCATCATTAGTAGTATACTATCCAGTGTTCACGATTCCCAATGACTTTCACTTCACACCTTCTCCAAATATCTTTTTGTCAGTGAAACATACCAAACATTTAAATTCCTTTCACCTCTAAGTTTTCTACATTTACCACAATATTACATGCCACCGACTACTCTCTCTCAACGACAAAATCCTTTCTGGCAATTCACTTTCAATAACCTTTCACATACTTCAACAATAACTGTCATTGTTCTCCTTAATTCATTCTCCGATTCTCCGTCATCAGCATATACGAGACGCAACAGCCGCCATTATCTTCCCAGATTCAGGTTTACTCCTCTCTAATTCTTCCATATCCCGCATTACCCCATCCATTTACGCAAAGAGCCATGGCTACATCATACAGCCCTGTCCTCGTCCCAACTTTAATACTGAACCAGTCAGTCAACTCCTTGGCATGCCATACACTAAAGCGACAAAATGACAAAAATTGTTACCGACACGTCACTTATTTGTTATATTTTTCAGTGGGAAACGACACAGACTCAGTGCCGTGACTAAACTTGCCAGAAACGTGTCTATGACAAATTCAAAACAAGAGACTGCTTTTCCTATTCTTTGTCAAGTCACTCCACTCATTTCATTCGAGGACGACATGGCAAAGACTGAAAAGGCGCGTTTCATGCTAGTCATTTTGATATGTAGCCGTACATGCTGATGACACGTTATTAAGCTGTCATATCACTGGTGAGGGGCCTACCTCTCACAATCTAATACCAACATGACTAGTTCTTCATTTTGGCAATTTACTTTTGGTACCATACCTTTCACGCGCTTGCCACAAGCCACATATACTCACTTTATACTACGCTTTCCCGAAATCCACGAATGTACATCTTATCACAATTTCTCAATCAGGTGTCTCACTGCAAGCTCTTTATTAACACCCTGTTTTTGTGTTCTTCATACACAACTCGGTACTTTCTTTCACCACTGCCAGCCTGCGTTTGTAAGTCTTTCCCAGACACTAATTCTTCAAGTCATTTTTTCCACCATGCAATAGCCTATGTCCATTCCGTACACTTACTCGCACACATCAGATACGAAACTTTCCTTTATAAATTCTTCATACCTATATTATCTATCAGGGTGGCCGGACAGTTCGCTACCGGACATTTCGCTACTAGATCTGTTCGTTACTAGGTCACTTCGCTACCATTAAAGGTTAAAATCATTGTTATATTATTTTATACATAAAGCTGTGTACCATACCTTTCACGCGCTTGCCACAAGCCACATATACTCACTTTATACTACGCTTTCCCGAAATCCACGAATGTACATCTTATCACAATTTCTCAATCAGGTGTCTCACTGCAAGCTCTTTATTAACACCCTGTTTTTGTGTTCTTCATACACAACTCGGTACTTTCTTTCACCACTGCCAGCCTGCGTTTGTAAGTCTTTCCCAGACACTAATTCTTCAAGTCATTTTTTCCACCATGCAATAGCCTATGTCCATTCCGTACACTTACTCGCACACATCAGATACGAAACTTTCCTTTATAAATTCTTCATACCTATATTATCTATCAGGGTGGCCGGACAGTTCGCTACCGGACATTTCGCTACTAGATCTGTTCGTTACTAGGTCACTTCGCTACCATTAAAGGTTAAAATCATTGTTATATTATTTTATACATAAAGCTGTGTTAACAATATTTACATAGGTAAATAAATTGAGGTACATTTGTTGATGTTTATTAAGACATAAAACGGGACTAGTATGTTTCATGGACTGCTCTCGATTTTCCTACAAAATTGCAAACAAGGGCAGTCGATGACCCTGATTTTGTTTCTGCAATCGGTTTTTTTGAGAAACCTAACCTAACCTAGAAAAATGTATTTTTGACTAAAAAAGTGCATAACTTATTACATTATCATTTGTATAATTTAGGTGTCGGGGGTACGGGGGCCGAGCCCCCGTAAAGATCACGCATCACGAATTGATCGGTATAGGGTTCACTTTGTGATGCGTGATCTTTACGGGAGCTCCGTCCCCGTACCCCCGAGACCTAAATTATACAAATGATAATGTAATAAGTTATGCACTTTTTTTTAGTCAAAAATACATTTTTCTAGGTTAGGTTTCTCGAAAAAACCGATTGCAGAAACAAAATCAGGGTCATCGACTACCCTTGTTTGCAACTTTGTAGGAAAATCGAGAGCAGTCCATGAAACATACTAGGTCCCATATAAAACATATTTGTTAATGTTTATTTTATACCACGTGGCGTGACCAACTAACAAACTTTTTTGAATATGGTAGCGAAGCGACCCGGTAACAAACTGTCCGGTAACAAACTGTCCGGTAACAAACTGTCCGGTAACAAACTGTCCGGTAACAAACTGTCCGGTAACAAACTGTCCGGTAACAAACTGTCCGGTAACAAACTGTCCGGTAACAAACTGTCCGGTAACAAACTGTCCGGTAACAAACTGTCCGGTAACAAACTGTCCGGTAACAAACTGTCCGGTAACAAACTGTCCGGTAACAAACTGTCCGGTAACAAACTGTCCGGTAACAAACTGTCCGGTAACAAACTGTCCGGTAACAAACTGTCCGGTAACAAACTGTCCTAGCACCAATAAAAACAACCTTAAAGAAAAAAACACTTCCATTTTCGATCAACTGATGATAAATAGAACAATACTGGAGAACTGCAGGAAAAATTAATCATAACATGGATAGATTGCAAAAAGGCTTATGACAGTGTTCCCCTGCTCATGGATTATAGACGTTTTAAAAATCTATAAAACAAATCCTGCTTTAAGGCGATTCTTGAGAGCAGCCATGGAACAATGAAAAACAGACCTGGAATTACATGAAAAGGAGTGATTGAAGTGAAAAGTATCAGGATAAGACAGAGAATGTATCAAGATAATGCCATATCACTTTTATTTGTAACGACACTTAACCCATTGATCCAAATGATGATAAATTGGACAATGGTTATAAGCTCAAATCCTGAGAAACAGTGCCCAAAAACTTCCCATTTGTTATACAATATATAGGCGATCTAAGCTCTACGCCCTAAACAGAGGAGAAATGGTAGAGCAAGTAAAGACTGTCAAAAATTCTCAGATGATATCAGGATGGAATTTGGGCTTGATAAATGTGCCACAGTAACACTGAAGAAAGGAAGAGCAGCAGCAGAGACTACCGTAATTAATAATTAGAAACAGGAGATTGAACAAGAGGGAACATACAAATATTTAGGAATCAAAGAAAATGAAAAAATTGAAAAAAGATGAAAGAAAAAATATCCAAAGAATATATATATATATTTTTTTTTGTATTGGGGCGTTTACCGCCATTTCCCGCTATACGCTAGCGGATATCATGGCGAAGCAGAATATGAGAAAGAGAAACGGAGACGGGGGAAAGGCACTAGAAGTGGGAGGACCGCGGACGACAGGTGAGAAGTCACCTAAAGCTCAGAGAGGAGGCGAGATTGGAAGAGGAAAAGGAAAAGACGGTCAAGCGAGAAGAGAGGGCTCTCAGCGAGCATAAGACGTAAACGATCGGGGAGGGGAAATCAGAGAGGAACGGGAAGGCGCGACGACGTACTGACGACAGGGTGGGGCATTCCACAAGGATGTGAAAGACGGTGAGGGGCGACTGGCAGGAGGCGCAACAAGGAGCCTCCTGCCGGGACATAAGATAGCCGTGCGTGAGGCGCGTATGGCCGATGCGAAGCCGCGCAAGGACGACCTCTTTGTGACGGGAGCGGTGGAAAGAGGACGCCCAATATGACAGGCGGGGGCGGATGGACCAGATTTTATTTCCGGTGGCATCGTCCCAGGACTGCTGCCATATGCGGTCGTAGAGGGACCGAAAGACCTGCACATAGTCAGAGAAGGGGAGCGGGCGGGGGAGGGGAGGCATCGAGGCGGCGGACCGGGCTGTGCGGTCAGCCGCCTCATTACCGGAAACACCGACATGGGCAGGAACCCAGCAGAAGGTGACCCGGATCCGGTGAACGGTGTGCAGGACATGGTACTCCTGTTGAATAATGCGTACGAGGGGGTCCGGGGAATTATAGCGCTCGAGCGCTTGAAGGGCGCTCAGCGAGTCAGAAAAGATGGTACAGGAAGACCGCGAAAAACCCGATACCAGACGGAGGGCTTCCAGAAGGGCAAAGAGCTCCGCGGAAAAGATGGAGGCCTGAACCGGCAGGGGGATACCCCGGGAGGTAGGTGACAGCGACGGAGAGAAGACGGCGGCCGCGACACCTGCAGGGGAGCGCGAGCCGTCGGTGTAGACGGGAACATCGTCCGAGTGTATGGGAAGATGGGCCAGAAAAGAAGACCGGAGGACGGTAGGAGGAGACTCCTTACGCAGGCCACGGAGCGCCTGGCAGCGGCAGATAGGGGTGGTCAGCCAGGGGGGCGACAGGTCGAAGGAGAACGGCAGAATAGAAGGTGGGGGGATCCCCAGGGACGAAAAGACGTCGGCCAAGGAGGCAGCGAAATGCCACGTGTCAGGCCGGGGTAGCGCCTGGGAGATCGCGGAGAAGAGTAGGGACCTCGGGAGGCGGCAGATGCGAAGGTAACACTTCGCCATGAGAAGGCCCCGGCGAAGGGGCAGGGGGGGGGGGTGTCCGCAGTCCACCTGAAGACTAGCGACAGGGGACGAGCGGAAGGCACCCGACGCCAGGCGAAGGCCACGGTGGAGAAGAGGATCCAGCATATGGAGTGCCGGGGAGGAGGCGGAGCTGTAGACCACACAGCCGTAGTCGATGCGGGATTGCACCAGGGAGGTGTACAGGCGCAGCAGAGTACGCCTGTCCGCCCCCCAGGTCATGTGGGACAGGTGACTCAAAAGGGAGAGGGTGCGGCGAGATGATTGCCGCAACCGCCTAAGGTGTGGAACCCAACCGAAAAATTCGTCGAGGGTCATACCCAGGAATCGAACGGATGGGACGAGGGGAAGAGGAGTGCCGGCAAGGGTAAGGGCGAAGGTATGCGACAGACGGAGGCGCCGAGGACGGAAAAGCATACTGGAAGACTTAGAGGGTGAGAAAGCATAGCCAACCGAGGACGCCCAGCGAACCACCGCGTTGATGGCTAGCTGGAGTCGACGTTCAGCCAAAGACGGGAGGCGGCCAGAGCAATAGATAGCCAGGTCATCGGCATAGAGGGAGCTACGAACGGAAGTAGGCAGGACCGTAGCGACTGTGTTCATCACTAGTGAGAAACACAGGACGCTAAGGACACTACCCTGAGGGACACCCTCCTCCAACGGAAAGCGGTCAGAGAGGGTAGAACCGATGCGGACGCGGAAAGAACGGGCGGACAAGAAGTTATAAATAAAGGAGGGGAGAAAGCCTACGAAACCCAGGGAGCGTAAGCAGTCAAAGACCGCGCTCCACCGAGTAGTATCGTAGGCCTTCTGGAGGTCGAAAAAGACGGCGAGTACAAAGTGACGCCGGGAGAAAGCCTCCTGCACGTCGTGGCTAAGGAGGAGGAGGGGGTCGGTGGTAGACCGGAAGCGCCGGAAACCAGCCTGGGTAGCAGGGTATTGGTCACTCGCCTCCAGAGTAAGAGACAGCCGCGAGGCGACCATCGCCTCCATAACCTTGCAGGCGCAGCATGTCAGGGAAATGGGGCGATAGTTCGACGGGAGTGAGGGGTCTTTATCGGGCTTCGGGATGGGGACGACGATGGACTCACGCCACCGGTCCGGAAATGAACCCTCCAACCAAATCCGGTTATAGAGGTCCAGTACAAAGCTGAGAGCAGGGGTGGAGGTGCCGTAACAAGTCATAGGGGATATTATCGGGGCCGGGTGCGGAGGAGCGTCGGGGGCGGAGGGCCTCCCGAAGCTCCGTCATGCGGAAGAGGTGATTATAGGGGTCATCCCTATGAGGTGGAAAATCCGGTGGGTCGCGGCGGGAATGGGGGGAATCGGAACTGGAGATGGCTGCGAAGTGCGCCGCGAGTGCGTTCGCGACGGCCTCCGGATCGGAGACGAACTCGTCGTCCCCGACCCGAAGCACCGGGGGTCGAGGGGGTACACGGGTCCCCTCAAAGCTACGCACCTTGCGCCAAACAGTCGAGGGGGCAGTCGTGGAGGAGATCCCGGACACGTAACTCCGCCAGGAGGTACGCCGGGCCAGTTTCAGGACCCGACGGGCCACTGCCTTCAGGCGCTGAAACTCGATCTTGTGCTCCAGCTGGCGGGTCCGGTAGAAGCGGCGGCCGGCACGGCGCCGCTCCTGAACGGCATGGGAGCACTCTGGGGTCCACCATGGGACGCTTCGCGGCCTGGGGGAGCCAGAGGTACGGGGGATGCAACTGGCGGCAGCCGAGAGGATCTTACTCTCGAGGAAGGCGAGGGCCTCACTGACGGAGGGAAAGGCAGGCATTGATGGCGAGATCGCCGTGCCCCTCGCGTATGAGGCCCAGTCTGCTCGGGCGAACAGAGGTAGGGGGGAGGAGACGGGTCGGGGTAAGACACACTGGGAAATGGTCACTGCCGGAAGAATCCGGCAGGACCTCCCAGGTGAACTCCGTCACGATTTCGAGGGAAACCAGGGAAAGGTCGATACAGGTGAAACTGTCGTGGGCCGAGTGAAGGCAGGTTGGGGAGCCATCGTTCAGAAAGGTGAACTCGAGCTCGTCCATAAGGGAGAGAAGGGTCCCGGAGAGAAAGGTGGAGCAAACGTCCCCCCAGGCCGGGTCCCGACTGTTGAAGTCCCCGAGAATCAGGAAAGGGCGGGGAAGCTGAAGAATTAGGTCACGGAGAGAATCGGGTGGAGGGCGTACGTTAGGGGAGAGGTAAAGAGAGCAGACCGTGAGCTGGCGCCCCAAGGAAAGGCGCACGGCCACAGCTTGCAGGACTGTACGGAGCGGGAGGGGGCGGAAAGGGACGGAGCGGTGCACGAAGACCGCGGCGCCCCCCCTCCCCGCCCCATCGAGAGGCGGGGAAGGGAGCCCGCAGTAACCGGACACTCGAGGGAGGGAACGGGATCCAAGAATCGTCTCCTGAAGGCAGAAACACGCAGGACACCTGGAGGCCAGGAGAGAGGAGAGACTCTCGAGACCTACCAGGAGCCCGCGGATGTTCCACTGCAGGAGCGAGGTATAGGGAGGGGTAGGAAAGTCAGCGTAAAGGATGGTTATGGGGTGGGTGGGCCGATCGGGCGGCCCGAGATTAAAGAGGGAATCGGAAAGCCCCGGAGTTCAGCGAGGGACGCCGAACGAGGGCGAAGGTCACCCCGACGAGGGGGCGATGTGGAACCAGACGCCGGCAAGTCCTCCAGAAGAGGAGTCTCCCGGACGTCCGGGGGAGAGCGATGCAGAGAAGGGGATGCGAGAGGTATCCAGAATGCCCCTCCCTTCACCGGAGGTGCGGGGGAGGCAGGACTACGAGGGGGAGTGGAAAATAATACCTCACCCAGAGGCATTGGCAGGTCGAGGAGAGAGATGGGGCGGGTCAAGCGCGGGGGCGTGCACGTCCCACCCACCGCGACCAGGCGGGCGAGTTCCCCCTCCAGTGGGTCCATCGACCGGGCCGGAGAGGGGGTATCTCAGCCCCCACCACGAGGGCCGTCGGGGACCCAGGGGGGAGCGTGCATAACGGTTGCGCAGTGGGATGGTGAGGACACCGGGGCGGTAGGGCGAAGGGGGCGTTTGTGTTTGGGAGAGGAAGGTGATGCGAGGCTTATGGCTTCGAACCTTTCGGGGTCACCACTGGCGCGGCGCTTGCGGCCCCTACCCCTCCGTCGTGCGGCCCGCATGGGTGACGGCGGGTCACGATCCGGAATGGGGGTGGCCGAAGGCGCTGGTGGAGAGGGCGTAGAAGGGGCAGGGGGGGTTGCCGACGAAGCATCGGCGTTCGCGGGGGGAGCACGTGGGGACGCGCTGGTAGTACGGGGAGCCGCGGTAGGAGTCCGCTGGGCGGCAGAGGATGGACTGGGAGTAGCGGACACGGTGGGTGGAGGCGCGTTGGGAACCGCCGGTGAGGACGGGGCCCGGGAACGGAGAACCTCGGCGTACGAGGCACCACGCCGGGCCTCGCAGCCACGCAACCGGTCCCGCGCCTCCCGAGCGCTGAGAAACTCTGATGAACAGAGGGCCCGAACCTCCCTTTCAAAGAGGAAGGACGGGCAAGAGCGGGATGAAGCAGGGTGTGGTCCATGGCAGTTGGTGCAGGAAGGCGGAGCAGTACAGGGCAAGGGGGGGAGGGCCGCCGCAACGGACACACAACGGGGCCGGCTGACGGCAGGAGCTGCTCACGTGGCCAAACCTATTGCACTGAAAACAGCGCGTAGGATCTGGCACGTATGGTCGTACTGAGAATTCGCACGCTCGTCTCTCACCAAAGCCCCAGAATACCGAAACGGGGGGCACCAGTGAGTCGAAAGTGAGGAGCAGGCGAGAGAAGGGGCGGTTGGGGATCGCGATCTGTCGGGAAAGCGGTACACCCTCACAACACCCTGGGAGGCGAGGTCAATCTGGAGGTCTTCCACCGGGATGGGTAGAAGACGAGCAGCGTAAATTGTGCCCTGGCACTGATTGAAGCGGGGGTGGGGGGACACCGTAATCCCGCAGCCCAGGACATTGGGGATAGCGAGCAGAGAGGAGGTTTCGACAGAGGAACGCGACCTTATCAGAATGGAGCCATCCCTCTGAGGCCGAAGGTCAAAACGAGCCGTCCCCGTCACCCCATGGATCGCTCGAAAGAGGCGTTCATGGTTAGTGGGGAGGGGCTTGGAGGAGGAGGGGCGGAGGACGAGGAACTTGTCCACCGTCCTAAGGCCGAGCGAAGACGTCGGGCCAAACACCACCGGTACTTCGAGGGGACGGGGAGACGAGAAAGGCGGACGGCGACGTCGGGTCCCACGTCCCCCAGGGGCCGAGGGGGCCGGGGGCGATGAGGCCCGACCGGAGTGGGAGGCGACCGGGGCCGCGGGCTTCCCACCTGAGGGCGAAAAAGCAGGTGGGTCCCTATCGGGACGTGGAATATGGGGGGATCCACTGCAGGTCCATCCGCCACTGGCGGGGGTCGGGCAGCGGCGCCACGAGCCTGGGGAAGAGAGGGAGAGGAGGTGTCAGCAAGAAGAGCAGACGGGGTGGGCGAGGGCTGCCGACTGCCCTTACCAGACCCAAGGTCCAAAGAGGTAGTCAGAGGGAGGTCAGATGCACAAGCCGGGTCGTCAACGAGGTCCATTAGATTTGTAAGTGTTTCCATGAAAAAAAAAATTATTGTTTCGCGCCCGGGGCCGCGGGGAACCGATTACCCGGGGCCCAAGGGGACCAAGCGCACGCCGGCGGGGGATGGGTGCCTCGTCCCATGTAGGTACCCCCGTTTCAAAAGGGGCCCTTGCAGCGTCGAAAGTTCTCCCCCGCCGGCAGCAAAGACCAAGGCCCCCCAGGGTCCCAGGCCTGGGCACCCTACCAGCCAAATAAGTCCGGCCCCAGCCATGGGAGCGACCCCCCCAGCGACCAGCCCCGGCAGCCCACGGGGCGCGCGAAGTGAACAGAGAAAGCAGAAAAAACAGAGGGGGCAAGGAAGAGGGTAAAGAGGGGAAGACAGGAAAGAGGGGGCTGTAGGATAGCAGGGTATGCTAAAAGTCCACTTCGCAACCGGGCGGGGGACCCGGCAGGGCCCCCAGCCACGGCTGACCCCCCTCGCCACATGGAGGCAGGAGCCCGCGGGCGATCCACCCCATAAAGACCGCCCGCGGGGAGGGGGCCAAAGAATATATAAGAAGAGTAATGATGATTCTTAAGTCTCGGTTGAACAGTAGAAATAAGATAATGGCCATAAACACACGGACAATACCAACCACTTCGTGCAGTTTTGGTATAACAGAATGGTACCATTATGGGATCAATAAAATATATTCTAATACAAGAAAACTACTTCACACCCATAAAATAAAAAATCAGCGCATTCCTCTCCTTTACACCCGAGAAAGGAGGAAGGAGGAAGGAGGAAGGTTCAGGATTGTTAGAAACATACCAGATTCACAAAAGCACCATTATTGGAATCAGATACTGTATAGAGAATGCTAATAATGCGTTTATGGACCAAGTACGAAGGCATGAAGATGAAAAAGTAACTAACATCAACCATTAGGAAGGGAAGAGACTACGAGGAAGCAGTGGAAATGGAGCAGGAACAATACCACCAAACCTGCAGAAGCAGCCCCTATAAGAACAAATCAAGAACACAAGGAAAATGTTTAAAGACAAAAGATTAGCGAGGAATGTACGGAACTGGGAAGAATACGTGTATGCTAAAAACTATATGAATGTAGTGAATAAGGAGTATACAGACACTGAAAAAACAAATGAGGTTCTCGTAACAGGACTATCGAGAACAGGAGATGTACGAGTAATAAATAGTCCCAGCCCAAGATCAAGCACTGAGCACAAACTAGCTCAAAAAAAATATCGAAGGAACCAACATCGCCGAGATGTGCCAGTTATGTAACTCAAGGCCAGAAACAGTAAGCCACATATTAATCAGTAGGGTGGAGCGGAAAACTTTTTTTTCAGAAGTGCACTTTACTATAATGTGAAAATGTTGCCAAATGGGGCAAACAATATTAATGCCACATGTCACTTTATTCTGCCAGAGGGTGTATATATTTCAAAGAAATTATTAGTTTCATTAAGTTATCACTCTTGCGTGTGTTACTGTGAAGCGTGTGGGGTAAATTTGGCTTTTGTTATAGTTTTATGCACATTCAATATGTATTCTCTGTAATTTACTGTAACTTTATTCATTTTATATAACTAATGTTTGTAATTTTTTTCAGATATTTCAGAAGCATTGTGCGTAATATTAACTGATCTAATAAATAACTCAGTTTCCAAATAAAGGTTGCGTCTTCATCGTTTGAAAATCTTAAAATGTCTGCACAAAAACTTTTACCTGTGTCTCCAAATTATTTAAGTTCAAATGCATTGCCTACCTATTCAGAAATTATGAGATACTACGACTTTCTGTGTCATAAACTACACCATTCTATATCTTCAAAAACCAATCCATCTGTATTCAGAATTACTGGAGAAATGGCTTTAAAACTACAGAAAGTATGGCGGAAGGCACCTATGCCAACCGTTTCTAATGATAAGAGTGCAACAGATGATTATAAGCCACTACCACAAATATAGAAACTTTCCGAAACCGTACAAGCAAAGGAAAACGAATACTGCATACATTGCTAAAATAGAGAAATTTAAAGACCAGTCAAATAAATTATTTGACATTGCAGCATGCAAGTGCAAACATTTCCACAATTGTAGCTGCAAAGGAGAATCAAAGGTTCCACCAATTGAAAGATTGTTCCTCAGTGATCAACGAAATGAAAGAAAAATGTTCATGGGTGTAATTGACAAAGTTGAATCTGATAGAATTGAAAAGAAAGAAGAGAAAGCAAGCAACTTCGATCTATAAAAGCTGATAAAAGAATGAAGAGAAAAATTTCCCACCTTACTCTATAAAAGATATCTCCTCTCTGAAGAACAGGAATTACTGACTCAATGTTCAAGTAAACCATCTTGCAGAAATACTCAAATGAAAGCGCCTCTTAAAGCAGTAGCGAGAGTTTGCAACCGCTATGGGGTTTCAGATAGGTCAGCAGCAGCAATAGCATCTGCTGCACTTCAAGAATTTGGTATTATTTCAGGATCCGACAAATCAAAAGTAACCGACAGGAGTAAGATTCGAAGGAAGCGTAATAAAATAGATCCAGCCTCCAGAATACCTTGGGATCCAGTCATTTTGAATGATTTCAACTTCGATAGAAGGGAGGATCAGACAAGAGTACAACAAAAGGAAGGCCAAAACTATTATTATCGAACAATAACGAAAGAACACGTTGCATTTGTGAATGAACCAGGTTCAAAATACTTACGTCATATTGAGCTGCAATCGGGAAATGCTAAAAATATAGCAAATGGAATAAAAGATTTTTTCACAATGCATGAAATCAACCAAAACCATTTAATTGTAATTGATTGTTATTGCAAAAATTTTACAGTGGGGCTAGAGGAGGAGTTATAAGGCTTCTCGAAGAGTATCTAGAGAGACCATTCAGTAGCAAATATGTTTACTCCATGCCAACGAGCTTCCCCTCAGACACCTTTTGAAACACCTCGTTGGTAACACCCTCGGTTTACGGCTCTTATCAGGTCCACTTGGCAAAGCCCTCTGAAATTGATGTAGATCTTAGTACAGACAAACAGTATATTTTTTATATTAGCCACGCAATGCCAAGCAGACATCGCTCAGTTGATTTATTTTATTGATTTCCCTAATCCTCCAAAAATGAAGTTTCAAAACTTCCCACGTCACACAATCAGTCGAGAGAGCTGTGTATTTGGTGACAAGTAGGGATGCACCGGATATCCGGCAGATCTCGGGTATCCGGCCAACTTTTGTTATCCGGTGCATCCCTAGTGACAAGCTGCAATGGCGGTGTGTGGAATGAAGCAGAGATGGTTATATAAAGAGTAAAATCGAATCAAGAATGGCAATGCCAAATTTTAACACTAAAAAAGAATTCAGTTGCTGAACTACTACTATACATATGGATGCATTATGAAGGAAATTTAAGTTTTAACATGATAGAGGGAGGTGGGTGGAACTCAAGGAGCAGCCACCTCCACGTGCTGAGTTCTGGGTATTTTGCGTGATTGGGGGTAGATAATCATGCAAACTAGCTGAGAGCTGCTCAGAATATAAACATTAATAAAAATGTGAAATTTGATGAAATTTCATCCTCCTTGTGGCAGACTTAAATATTTTTATGAATAGATGAAAAATATTTTGTCAATAGTTAAGTGGTACCAAATGGCAACTTTTTCTAATTATAGTAAATAGAAACAATGAAACAAACTTCACTCTATTAATCAAGATGTGACTGTTACACAGAAAGAGAATGCATTAGGCAAGGTATTCATCTAAAGCTATGCAAAACGTACGATTTACCAAGAGACATCGATAAACAGTGGCAACATGAATCATGAGATTAGGGAAAATGAAGCATTAATCACTTCATTTATGACTATGAAATACCTACAGATGTCGGCCAAACAACAGAGTAAAGGAGAAAAGAAGAAAGTACTACATAACTGAAGTGGATGTCCCAGGTGATCATGCAGTTGCCAGTAAGAAAGAAAATGACCTGAAATACCAGGAGTTAAATGAAATTGGAAGAGTTTGGAATGCAGAACCTGAGATAATACCAATAGTAATAGGCGCAACAGGAACAATAAAAAAAAAAAGTGTGTTCAAAGTTACTTTAATAAACTTCCTTAAAAGATAACTAAACTTCCTTAAAAGATAACTACCTAGTGAATTGATCAAAGAAACTGTCCGTCATAGAAGCTCCCTGTTAAGATTTACGCTGTGTTGCTTATAACAATAGAACTAAAAAAAAAAAAATTTTAAAACGGACAAAACCACCCCAAAAATAGCCAACTGAACCTTCAGAAACAAGGTTTGTTTCATAGATAGATAAATAGGTATAAACTCGCCACATGGCAAATTTACGATTGTTCTACGAATGAATAGTTCAACCCTCTCCCCTATCCACAGAGAATTGGTATAGCCAAATACTGCCCCTTGTACGCTCAAAATGTAGTTATTTTCAACGCGTGTATCTGTGCTACGCGAGATAGCATTCTGAGCACAAGAGGCTAATTATTCCCTCATACTCAGCCAATAGTGGTATTACGCAATAACAAGTCTTAAGTTTATGTATTTCTGTTTTCTCTAAAAATCAATAAAAAATAAATGCGATTTTCTCAAAACTTCGATTTGGCGAGTTCGCCCTTCGTACACAATTGTCAAAGTTTAAATGCGTCTATAAATCAAAACCTTGGTTTGGCGAGTTCGCCCCCCCTCATATATATTTTGGAGATTATATTCACCAATCGACCAGAGAAGTACTCGGGAGGGACGTTAGGCGGGAGACGGAGTGCTGGAACTCCCGTTATTCCCGTCACTATCCACTTTAGTTGATCTTTTTGAGTCTCATCTACCTTGTGAGCAGTCCAGCATGTTCTCAAATACACACACTTCTCCCTCTATTCTTCAATACACATACATACATTTTACACATTATACAATCTTTCAAACTTTTATTAGAAAAAAGGCATCGTGAGCCTCGGAGACCTTGATTTTGGCTTTCTTTCTTTCTTTCTTATAAAGAAAGACATTTTTGCAGGCACCCACCCTTGGCCTCCCTCTCTACATAAAATTATATATATATCTCTCCTCCTCGTGGCAGAAACGTTCCTTAATACTTATGTCGTTTCTATTCATTTATATACTGCGCGGTCATTGCAGTTATTTGCATATATATATATATATATATCCGCTACCATATAGCGGGAAGTGGCGGTAAACGCCCCAATACAATATATATATATATATATATATATATATATATATATATATATATTTTTTTTTTTTTTTTTTTTTTAGTTCAGGAAGAACCGATTCGCCTCTATTTAAAGGGCATATCTCAGCGGAAAAACAAAGAAAAAGTGAGAGGAAAGACAGAGGAAAAAGAAAGGGTGGAGGGGACAGTCGAAGTGGAAAAAGACCAAGGATGACAAGGACTGCAGGGTCGAGCCCCATCATCCTTGGGTGCTAGGGCCGGGAGGGCGCACGTGAAACCTCCAGGAACAAGCACGTACAAACGAGCACAAAGAGCACTCAAGAGCACGAGCTTAGAACCCCCTTGCGGGGATATATATATATATATAAGCATCAGTTGTACAGTAGAAATATTTTCGTTAAGTGTTATCAAATGTAAATATTAATCTGGTGTCAATAAAAGTGACGAAATATTTAATTAATGAACTCCACGAAGTAAGTGTTTATGCTGACGTGGACAAAAAAAAATTATATAGTTCTCCCAACAAACATACTATATATAATCGGATGTAACAAGATGCTGAGGAACCTACTTCAGCATCGTAAGGGTAGCTGTCTTCAGTATCAATGCCATGGTTCTCTTTTATGTATTCGAAGGCATAGTCCATCAGACCTCCAGAACAGCCATTGTTTCCAAAGTCGATAGAACAATCAACCAAGTTCTGCTCAGAGAGAGAGACAAGTTGTCCAGTCTCGCGGAAATGCTGACCTTCCAGGGATCCAGTCTGGAAAAACATGATTATTTATTTATTTAATTTATATAGTAAGAAAATCATTAACTTATAATGGTTAAATAAATATTTTGTAACCAGAAATCCACTCATACCAGAAGAGAAATAAATTAAAGGACGCTACTCCTCAACTTACTGTAGATTGTCTTCATATCAAAAATTACCCATTTTCATTGGATTGAAACTATGGAATGATTTAAATGCTGATATAGAAAATATTGTGAATGTAAAATTCTTTTAAAACAAAGTTCAAATCTCGATTAATAATGGAATACTAATAAAATTCCAGGATTACTACTACTTGTTCATCTCTCGTCTAATACTGATTTTTACATAGTATTGGTATCATACCTTCAATAGGGACTCTTTTATATGTATAATAATAATAATACGATTAATATATACTCCAGTTAATAAATATTATTCGTGATTTATATATTATTAATTAATTATTAATAAGTTTTATTTTTAATAAGAGCCCGGTAAAGCATAAAGCTAAAAGGGCCAAAATAAAATAAACACAGTAGTCTAATTTCACAATTATTTGTTGAAATAAAAACAAAAATTGTATTTTTTTATCAATAAAAGTTATTCAATTAAATCGTCAAAAAAATATATATACAGTTCGTCCCCGACTTATATTTTTGCATTACATACTAGGTTCGACGTACGTTACTGCCGTTCCAGACTTACGACACCGTTTGGCGCCAAATTATGACAGTGTGGCTATGGAAAATTACGTTGAGTTACGACAGTCCGACTTGGGACGTTTTCGAAAAATGCATATACTTGCTGTACATAGATATTACCATTTCTCTAAGGATAGTCGCACCACCACCACAAACCATTCATTGTCCCTAGTAAAAATGCCTACAAGGTATAAGAGAAAAATTTGCTACTTCAATAAGACTGCTTCACTGACGGAACACATTATAATTACAGAATACACAATCATCATAATACCTACTAAACTCTCACTTACTTTAATTGCACACCGACTACAAATTATTTTCTTTAAGTTTACTACGCCGAGTAGGAAAATCATCTATGACTCAGTCGATGATCAACGACTTAATACAATTTATACACATAAACCAAATCTTTGTTTCCAAATGGACCGGGTTGAGAAGGCAGAAATAGGTGAAGAAAAAAAGGTAAAAACTAAAATGCATACATCCATTCACGCGCGCATCCTGGTGGATCACACGTCTAAATTCCACACCTAAGCGGCCCTTCATACGCTAGGCGTGGTGGCGCTTCCAGGATTTGTCACAAGAAACTACTTTCCTAATTTATATTTAAACCCACTTTCAAGCACTGACAAAGACGATTGCAAGTACTGTACATAGTGTGCTGGATAGTGAGAGCGGGAAGAAACCATAAACAATATGAAAAAACTTACAATTTTAATCCTTTTAAATGGTTGCTCAATTCGCTTAAAGTCTACTAAATATAATACCAACAGACCTACAAAACAATCTACACTGGCAGTTTATATAAGAGGAGGCGGGGAAGCGCTAGTCTCAACAGATTTTAAACTTCGGCAGATTTGCATTTCACTTTTATTCTGAGAACTAGAGCTGCACCTTCAACAAGCTGATTTCTTTAATACATCATCGCAGTGTATACCATGGAGTGAAACCAAACATATTCAATATATTACAGATCCTGTGAACTACCTTAGTATCATAATTAGCCACTGAATTGATATCAACTGCATATAGCTGTGGTTGTAGATGGCCATTTCTTCTCCTAAAGCTATTAATAGTGGTGTTCCTCAGGGCTCTGTCCTGCCGTCCACTCATTTCCTTTTATTTAGCAATGGTCTATTAAGTCGCACTTCCGGTCCTATCCACACCTATGCCGATGATACTACCACTTCTCCACCCACTTCACAACTATGGTACACCTGACCTCTGATCTTTCTACCGTCTCTGACTGGGGCAGAGAAAAACTTGTGGTTTTCAATGGTTCAAAAATGTGGTTCCTTCATCTCTTTGCTCGTCACAATCTTCCACACGACTATCTCCTTATCTTCAACAATACACAACTCAATCCTTCCTCTTCCAACTTCCTTGGTGTTTCTTTTTCTCGTGATTTTAACTGGAAAGATCACTCTCTCTTTCTAAACCAACATCGTGTGCGGTATCGGCTCCGCAGTATCCTCACCCTCATTCAGGTGCTGTCTCTATACAGGGATTTTGTCCATCCCTGTAGGGAGTATGCTTCTCATGTGTGGGGTGGCTCAACACACACAACCATACTTGACCGGGTGGATTCAAAGGCTTTTCGTTTCATCAATCCCTCTCTCTTCGCCGCAATGTTGCCTCTCTTTACTAATCGCTATTATAACTGCTCTTCTGCGAACACTAACTGCATGCCTCCTCCTTTAAGGAGAGCACGCAGTAAACTTTCTAGATATTCTCATTCCTTTTCTGTCCAACTGTCTAATGCGAGGGTGAATTGCTATTTTCAATCTTTCATCTACTCAACCGGTCAACTCTGGAACAATCTTCCTCACATCATTCCCCATGTCTACGTTCTCCAATCTTTCAAACGCAGTGTTCAGAGCTCTCCGAAACCTTGGACTTTGATTTTGGCTCTGTTCTTCCTCTATGGGAGGCATTTTTGTGGGCATTCACCCTTGACTCCTTTTTTCCTGCATTAAAAAAAATGATTACAGAGTTTTCAAGGGCAAAAGTTTTTAAGGGTGGTGAAGTATAGCCAGCTTTACAAAACTTGTTGGGATTGCAAAAATGGGAGTTAATAATGAATATAGAAACAGTTCATTACGTATAAATGTAAATTAGGTTTAATAGTTAAGTTGTAAAAGGTAGGAAATAAGCCTATTCTGAATTTAGATGGGAATACGTGATTTGAGTCACGGGGCAACAGCAACAGGTTTCGTTTGGTTCATACTCGTATTCACGTTCAGCCGATCAGGCATAGGTTTGATATCACGTGATCCCCCTCCTCTATTCTTATTTAATTAGGTTCTTAAATATAGTCTTTACATAGTAACAGAATAATATAAGTTAACAATTAAATATCGGAAAATAGGCCAATATAGTTGTAGAGACCGACCAGAAATTCCTTTCCTTGCCATTCTCAAATATCATGGAATCAAAACAAAGGCTATTAAACAGGCCTATGGAGGAAACGCAGATTTTGTGGTATTTTCCGAAATGCCCACCAGAGGACGTCACCAAGGCCTATAAAAATGCAGGTTCTTTCTCAAATATCACTCACTTGCCATTTTCTCATTTGTCTCGCTCTCAGCGCCTTCGTCAGTAACAACACTCGTCACGCCACCAGCTCTCCAGCTTTCGCCGGAGAGCGGGCCGCTGTTTCTTCTATCAAGGCCCTCTACAATTTCATCCTGCAAGAAGCAACATCACTGCTCCAGCATTTCCCGCTGGTCCCCTTTTCAACAAGTCTCTACCGGCCCTCAACACATCCTCTCGCCGGTAAGACCAGTCCGCCTTCAGATGCATCACCTTCGAAGCCCGGTCCATAAACCCTCTAGTAGGGTACAAGCAACAAGCCTACCTTCGCCTTCGTGTTAAAAAATTCCGCGTAGCCTATATAATGTAAGCTCAGCCTAGCGAATAGGCTATATCCAAAAGTGTACACAAACAACCGGCAAACTAACTTTCCTATTACGACTACAGTAGGCCTGTTCAATTATTTTACTGTATTCAATTACCTTACCGTATTCGCTTGTTTGTGCGCTCATTCAGGCATTTTATTTTTACTCGTTTGATCCGTTGACTGTACCAGACCGTACTTTCATTACCTCAGTTATTATTGACTTACTTATTATTGTGTTCACTGCCGCATCTCATATTAGCCTATCCAAATTACTGTTTCTTGTCATTATTATATTTACTTAGCAATAAAAAGTGGTTACACAGTATAAGCGCTAAGAATCAGCCATTGTAATATAGCACAATTACCGTATACAGAATTGTTAATCACTGAACAAATAATTCATTTATTTTTCTTATTAAAACACACACTAATTTCTCTCTCCACATTAAATATTGGGTGCTACTATAGCGTGATTCCTACCTCGATTCGGCGGTCTACCTTTTAATTATAGCTTCTTACCTTGTTTACATTCCAATGTCCATCGCCCTTGACGATTGGTTAGGTTTAGTCATGATATTTTCGTTAGTTTTAACAAAAATATCGTGACTAAACCTAACCAATCGTAGGTAGACCACATACTATAGTAGCACCAAAACTATTTTTTAGATAAATAAAATTGAATAATAAATAGCACTTTATATTTATTATATTTTCATTTATACCTTGGATAGGAATCACACACTACAGTACTGTAGTTTCGAACCAAAACGGGTAGGAATCACCCTATATAGTATCGAAGTCACCGGTAGGAATCACGCTATAGTAGCACCAAATATTGTTTGTTTGGGCTGGCGCCAAACTGGTGACCCCTAATTATTCATTTCAATATAATTCATAAATTATAGTAAGCCTACTATCTTGGCCACATCAAATTGGTGATCCGTAGGCTACTATATAAGTTAGCTAATACAGAATAGGTAGGAAATCATGTATTAATTCCTGTCTTTTAAGTTTTAGGTTCTTAAATAATAAAAAACATCAAATGCCAAGGAGACTGGAACAGCGAAATCTGAAGGAAAAGGAAAAGGTCACGCAGCACGAGAAACGGGAGATAGAGAGGAGGAGAGTGTCAGGCGAGTTGTTGGAAGCAGTTTGTTCATCTTAAGATCGTTTTACCTTCGGTTGTTAATTTGTTTTCAATTTTTCAATCAGAGCCCGTGGGAAGTAGGGCCTATATTAAGGAGTTCATAACAGAAAATTAACTTCATTTTCGACTTAGGCCAACGAGAGAATCTTCTATCAGCGGCCCGAGGCGTTTACGCGTGGGGCTATCGGGCCTATTCAAAGGAGTGACATAACGAAGGAGTGACATAACAAAGGAGTGACAAATCGGAGATAAAATTCAAAGGAGTGACACGAAAATACCAACAAAGAAGAAGAAAGAACAAATCCAGAGGGAAGAGAGGCTTGCAACTGTTAGGTTAGGTTAGGTTAGGTTAGTTTTCTAGTTTTTGAAATAAAATCTTAATTTTAACAATTCTGTCACTCCTTCGTTACGGTATTTATGTCACTCCTTCGATACAGACCCGGGGCTATATCATTTTTAGATGCCTATTTGATTTTTCGGTCAAAGCTTAACCTTGTATCTTAAGTTGTATAACTAATTTATATTAATGGTAAAAAAAGGTAAATATTAAAGTTTAAATTCTGAAGATATTATTAAAACGATAAAAACATTCATTTACTTAGTTGTGGTTCAATAGTACAAAAACAAAGTTAAAGGTATAGTAAAAGATTATTGGTAATGTTACCACCATCAGTGTGGGTATATAAAAGGTCACACACCAACTTACTGACGAGTCAATGGACGGTCTATCGTTAAACATTGGAACCCCGAAGTTTTGAACCCTTTATTGATTATATGATGGTGGGCCAGAATGGTAACCACTACAGACTTCGTTGACACCCCCGAACCCTTTAAATTAATTAGTAGTGGTAGTAGGGATAGCATAACTTTTATTTTGGTGATTATGTCAAAACTGAACTAAATCTATCTGATCTGCTACCTGGATCTAGATACTTAACTTTCAATTTATTGGATAAGAACATAAGAAATTTTTAGTGGGCACACTAGGGGCCACTTCGGCCCATCGAGGTGGCTCCACTATGTAAAAACTGCCTGTACATTGGCAACAACCAATTTTCACAAAACTAATTAATTATCAACTTAAAACTAGAGATAGAATCTCTGGATCCAGAGAATCAGTCATAATAGGCTACTATCCACAAATATGTTACTCTCTATATCTATTTATAACTGACATACAAATATATCAGATCCAAAGAATCCAGTCGATTTCATTACGGTACCCATCAATACCAGTACCTTGCCAACCAAAAATAAGTCACAATTTACAACCATACACATTACAATATATATACTTAGGAGGAAAAGTGTAGGTGTGGCTGTAAAGACTGTACAGTAATGTAGAAATGTGTGTGCACCCATTTAAAGGTGTTTGTGGGGCAAGTGAAGCTCACGAGTTTTTCAATACCTCACAGTACTATAGGGGGCACCGCTCAGCAGAGGAATCTCTTTAAATGGGGTGTGTAAGGACAGAGTATCCCCTAACCCAAGATGCTGCCTCCCTATATCCCACAACACTTGTGTCGAGCTGTGGGATTTATCACCTAAATGCACATAATATATATGAAATAAACTAGTACCATTCATGCAATAAAAATAGGCTTAAACACTATCACCAGATGTCCCTTGCAGACATCAAACTATCCAGCCTTCTTTTGAAAGAATCAAGTGTATCTGAAGTCACCACTTCTTCTGTCAGACTGTTCCAAAACTTAATTACTCTGTTTGTAAAACTATGTTTTCTTAAATTTCTTCTACATCTTGGCTTAAATAATTTCATACTATGACCTTTAGTCTGGTTAGTGATCTTTAATGAAGAGAATCAAAATCTATCTTATCCAACCCTTTTATCATGTTATACACCTCTATCATATCACCCCTTAACCTCCTCCCTTTTTAATGAGAACACGTTTAATACGCCAGTCTTTCCTTGTATGTCAACTGTCTTAGAGATGGGATCATTCTTGTTGCTAGTTTCTGTACTTTTTCCAGTTTTTCAATATCTTGTATCAAATAGGGACTATTAAATTGAATACAGTATTCGAGGAGGGGTCTCACATATGAAATGTATAGTTGCTTTATAATATTGGGTGATTTGTACTCAATGTGTCTGCATGAGATTGAGTCTAGCATTTGCTTTATATTTCTGATTTCCACACAGTGATTTGAGGGTTTAAGTTCATTAGTCACAGTGACACCCAAGTCTTTCTCTTTATCATCATTTTTAATCCAAATTCCATTCATATTGTATTCAAATTCTGGATTTTTTGGCCCAATATGCATAACCTTGCACTTATCAACATTAAATCTCATCTCCCACTTATCTGCCTAGGCTGTTACTCTGTTTAAGTCTTTTTGTATTGTCATTGCTCCTGCTACTGACTTAACATTATGGCCTAATTTTGTATCAGCAGCAAATTTTGAGGTTTTACATGATAGGCCTTTCTCTAGATCAGTGGTTCTTAACCTTTTAACTACCATGCCCCCTCTAGGAATTGGTCCTTCCCTCCACGCCCCCCTTGCATCAAAATAACCCATCAATATTAGCCCATGCTCTCGTTAAGAGAATAACAAATACAATTAGAGAAATTCCTGTTTTTCCCCAAGGGATCGCGCCCCCCCCTGGAAATTACCGACGCCCCCAGGTTAAGAACCACTGCTCTAGATCATTTATATAGACAACAAAAAGAAGAGGTCCCAGCACAGACCACTGTGGGACTCCGCTCAATACGGGTCTCCAAGTAGACTTATTTCCATTTAGATGAACTCTGGCTGAGAAACAGAAAACATTCTTCTATCCAGTCAGCTATATGACCTCATACCATGGGCTCTAACTTTTACCAACAATCTTGCATTAGGAACAGTATCAAATGCCTTTGCAAAATCCAAGTATACTATATCTACTGGCTCTTTATTGTCCAAATGCAATAGGACTCCATCATAAAATTCAATCAAGTTGGTTAGACACCTTCCATTTTGAAAGCCATGTTAGCCATCATTTATAAGATTGCACCCTTCAAGGAACTCAGTAACTTTACCTCTAATGATACTTTCGAGTAATTTGCAAATAATGGAGGCGAGGCTGATGGGCCTGTAGTTTTTTGCCAAGTTTCTATTTCCTTTTTTAAAGATTGGAGCCACATTTGCTTTCTTCCAATCCTCTGGAATTTCAGTACATATCAATGATTTATTAAAAATAACACTGGCCAACAAAATGAAACTTTTTTTTCTCATCACAAACATGATCACACTTTTCTTAATGCATTGTTCGTGCTGATTCCGAATCTGGTTTTTTTTTCTTTCTAGCACGTATAGTTATATAGATACACTGGTTTTGATATTTTTAAGTTTTTGATATTGCTATAAGAAAATTTATGGATGTATAGATCACACTTAGGAATGCTAAACAACAAATACATCATATACCTTATTCAATGTACTTATAAATAAAGAATATATACATTATTTTATTAAAAGCGCTGTGTGTGTGATTTCCTTTTGTAAATTTGGCCTGGATTGTCACGATACAGCATCCAACAATGGTCCGCCGTCATGCTTTCATTCCAATATCCTTGGTAGCGCTTCTCCATCATCTGAATATCTTGATGAAGCGCTCTCCTTGCTTGTCACTCACTGCACCAAGGTTTTCAGGAAAGAAATCTAAGTGGGAATGCAGGAAGTGAATTTTTAACGACATTCGACACTCCATTTCTTTGAAGGCATCAAGGAGGTTCTTGACTCCATCCTTATACGCAGGTGACTTGTTGCTTCCAAGAAAGTTTCCACATATCCATTTGAACGCCAGCCAAGCCTTCAATTCCAGCGGACTTAGGACTTTTTCAAATTCAGTGTCATTCAAAACCTCCCTTATTTGTGGCCCAACAAAAATTCCTTCCTTCAATTTTGCTGCAGTAACCTTCGGAAATTTCCTTGAAAGGTATTGGAACCCTTCAGAATTGACTTTACCCATTGCTTTAACAAAATTCTTCATTAAACCAAGTTTAATGTGAAGAGGTGGCAGATAGATCTTTTGGGGATCCACTAAAGGGACAGACTGGACATTGCTTATCCCTGGGACATATGTATACCTAAGTGGCCAGTCACTTTTGGTGTAATGTTCTATAGTGGCGCGACTGTCCCACAGGCAAAGGAAACAACAAAATTTTGTGAATCCTGACTGCATACCCATAACTTTTAGATCTCCACAAACATTCCATTGATGACTGTCGTATTTGATTGCCTTAAGTAGTATATCCATATTGTCATATGTCTCTTTTAGATGGACGGAATGGGCAATGGGGATGGATGGCATTATATTACCATTATGCAAAAGAACTGCTTTCAGGCTTCTCTGCGACGAATCAATAAAGAGGCGCCACTCAGATGCCACATACGTCTGAGATATGGCTGTAAATAGTCCATTGATGTCATGGCAATAACAGAGACGACCGTCTACTGAAAAGAATGCTGTTAATTCAAAATTCCGCTTTCGGTAGTAACTAATACGAACATTGTTCTCAAGTAAATTGTTCTCCGTTAGTCTTGAGGCGAGAAGCTCTGATTTCTCTTTAGACAGCAATAAGTCTCTAACAAGATCATTCAACTGTCCTTGGGTTAACTTTTTAGGCTCTAAATGTCTACCTTCAAAAGTGTACTCTGGTTCTGTAGATGGTCCGGAAACGCCAGTTGCACCTTCATCATTTTCCATGTCATCTATGATAGAATCTAGCCTATCACTTGGGGGAATTGGAATGGGCAATGTTTCATCATGTTTTACTGGTCTACGTGCTGAATCCAAGTTTGGATATACAATCTGGTGTTTGTTCTTGGCAGAAAACCCCATTAAGTTCACACTACAAAAATAACAGTCTTCATGATGATCTCTCGGCTCCCTCCATATCATGGGTATGGCAAATGGCATTGAAGCTTTCTTTTTGTTAAGCCAATCACGTAATCCATTTGAACAGCCAGAACAGATTTGATGTGGCGCCCATGGTTTATCTTGGTCACCTAGATGGCAACCAAAGTATAGCTTGTATTTTCTTAATGTCGGTTGTAATACTTCGTCGCTGTGTTTTAGTTGTGAACTGGCCGCATACGAAACAGAACTTGTCGGGGTCATTCTTACATTGTCGAGGCATGTTGACTGACCTGAGCAAACTATAAATTCAAAAAAATGTACACCAACTTGACACAACAAGTTCTTGGACTGGACTGATCTTTTGACACACAAAGCACGGCGTTGTTGCCTGAATCACAATGCTGCTAGACGTAAAAGCTCTCACCTGAAATACATAAGATGTATAATTAAGATAATTGAAATAAATAAGATGAATAAACTAAAAAAACACAATAAAATAAACACAATCAAATGTTGAAATATTAGTATTTTGCCTATTTAAAATGGTTAAATCTGTGTAGTTATATATATGCCTTCATCTTGAAAACTATACGTGCTAGAAAAAATCTGAATGCAGTTTTGGAACCAGCGTGAAAAATGCTATCCAGCCACCACAAAGTTTACTCTGATGAAAAATCTTTGTTGACCAGTGTAATTTCTAGTGCCTGTGCTATATTCTTTTTGGCAGCTTTTATGACTATTGGATGCATTTCACCTGGCCCTGGAGATTTTTCCATTTTTAATTTATCTATTGCTTTCAGGATATCTAGTTTTGTTACCCTTAATTCATTTATTTTTCTATCTTGTCCTGGTAGTATAAGATCAGGAATATTATTTAAATTCTCATTTGTGAATACTGATGAGAAGTATTTGTTTAGTTCTTCAGTTATTTCAAGATCATCATCTATAGTTTTATCATCTACTGTATATGGAGGGCGCCAATTTTCTTTTTCACTCTACTTTTCAAATTGAAGTGACTGAAAAACTTCTTAGGATTGTTTTTTGAATTCTTGGCTAGGCTTTTTTCCCCAGGTCTCGTTTGCTATCTCTGATTGCTTTCTTGCAAATGTTTCTTTTACGTTTATATATTTCGGAGTCTGTGCCATTTTTAGTTCTTTTGAATTTATGAAATGCTTTTGTTTTTTCTCTGATTGCTCTTTTTACATTGCAGTTTATCCAGTTGTTTTTTATTTTTTCCAGTTCTGATTTTACACTGTGGGATATGCTTCCTTTGTATGTTCATTATTATACTTTTAAATTTTCCCCACATACTAGTTACTGTCTGTTCAGGCTGTAGAATATCTATCCAATTTATTAGACACAGATCACTTACTAGTCCATTTATATTTCCTCTTTTAAAAACTGGGATTTCTACTTTATTTTCACACGGTCTTGAATTACAAACAATATTAAACCGAAGGATACAATGATCACCTGAACCTAGTGTTTCTGAAACTGATATATCCTGGAAGGTATCTGGATTATTTGTTAGAATTAAATCTAGAATGGCATCGGCCCTGGTTGGCTCCTTTACTAACTGGATGTGATTCTGTATCTCCTTTAATTTGAATTAGACTCTAGACTGATAACCAGATCTACAGTTTCATTCCACTATACTTGCTTCAGTAATACTCGCCCTATTAGTGCAGTTAAGTCAATCACCGAGTCCATAACTTATAAAACACACAATCCTTTAGCTATGATTAGTTGTAAGGTGTAAAATGGACACATTTGAATGCTTCAATAGAATTTTGTTTTCTGACCCTCCTTTATTTTCTTTGCGAGTTAATATTAAAAAGTTAAGTTTTTATGAGATAAATAAATGGGTAGTGGCTCACTGTATAAAGATTGTAGTTTGCAAGAGGCTCCATTCTGCAAGTACAATGAGCATTTCAACATGAATTTGGGGCATCATCCCACATTAAGCAGGAAACTTAAGTTAATGCAGGATGTGTTGGTCAGGACTCCAGAGTGCATTAATGCTCACAGAGGAGGGAGAGGTGATAGGTGGGGGTGGGGGCATTTGGAAATCTTATTTGCAAACATAAACTCTGTTGTATGAAAGGTATTCCTTTTGACAACTCTATATTGCTTCCGTTTTAAAATAACCCTTCAATTTTCTACGAGTCGATTAAAATAAACAGTACACTAATATAATGTACCCCTCTTCTCCGACAACCTATATTTACTTACAGCAGAGAATGCCCAGCAAGAGCCGCAAGCGCCCTGATTCTTGATGGGAGTGACTGCTCCCTTTTTCCTCCAATCGACAGACTTTGGCATCACAATATCGTCGTCGGGTTCAATGAAGGAGATCGCATTGAGCTTTCGGTGTTCCTGCACCTGCTTCAGGTTGAAACCTACCAAGCCGTTCATGGTAGCGACGAACTCCTGGTGCAGCTGTGAAATAATAATAATAATAATCCAAAACATAGTTTGGAATACTTTCAATTCATAGGGGACTATCACTTACAGCCTAAAGCTTTAACTTCTCTGGTGTAAATAGATGGCTATTGACAAAATTGGGTACTTTCATTTAAAGGTTTATAAGTTTCATCCACCCAAATTGAATGGAAGGCACTGGAGGCATCGCACTTCCACATTCACAGCTTAGCTTTGACTCTGATAATTAAATAAAGCCTTATTAATATCAGATAAGTTTGCCAAGAGCAGCCAATTGCTTGGTGCTTGTTGCTTTCTAAGCTCCAATCAAAATGGTTTATGCCAGGAGTTCCCAAAATGTAGTACACAAGCTATTGTTAATGGTAGCTAAGTGTATTAAAAATTAAATCTCATTCAACCATAAAATTAAGAGAAATTTAGAGTTTATAACTTGAAGTAGTAAAATCTTTAGCCAATAATAATAATAATAATAAAAGGTTGTACAGTAAATATTCCCAAAGTAAGTTTGGGAACCTCCTGCTTTATGCTACAGAGTCTAATGCCTCAAATTACTATTTCTTACTTTTCTGACTAACCAAATAAAATTACCGCTTTAATGCCTACACGAGTTAATTAAGCAGCTCAGTTTCTGGAAACAACATGCAGCATTTAACAAGCTCTAATATAATCCAACAATGGCTAACAGTTAGGGAAAACTTTTTATTTTACACAGGTGAAGACTTTTTGAGAGAAACTTAAAAAGTTGGGTACACCATTAATTTAGTTAAACTCCTATAAATTTCCCTATCTTGGACACCGACATATTATTATTATATAAAAATGAATGTAGGCCCAATAGGATTAAATATTTAAAAATTTACCTATTGTTCTAAAAAAATGTTCAGCACAGTACGGTATGCTTATTGTTGTAAGATAAATACAGTAATGCCATAATTACAACAAACCAGGGTAAATTAACCTTTTAAATAGCTACAGGCATCTATGACTAAATACTAATCCCTAATTTTTCTTAATGCAAGTTTTTCACAGGTAAACATTTTTGACTGCCTTTTTTTTTATTTTATTACCAAATTATACTCTATCGAAAAGACAGGTGATTCCTGGACAAGTAGACCAATAAAAATAAAATCAATGCTTCTTTGATTTTACTTAAAATTGGTACATGGATTGGATTTAGGTAAAAAATACAATTTCCGGGATTTCAGGTCAATTGGACCCATAAGTCACTGACATCAGTTGACCTCCCTATATTCAATTGACAATAACTCAGCTCATAATGGTCATAGACCATAAAACCATATATATTTGGTAAGCATATTCTGAGGATTCCAAAACTGGCATAATTATTGTTGTATATAAATAAATAAAAATTTGACCTTGAAAATAAATGTTGGTCAATATTTGGGCACCAATTTACAAAGTAATAAATGAATATTTTGTCCCTTCTAAAATTTCTCTATCAATAAGTTAAGAAAAAGTGGTGTTTATAGTGTGTTATTTAGGTCACAAATTAGTTTGAGTAGCCCCATGTATCAAGCTTAGGGCCTAAGTTCTTGCTTTTTATTAACAAATTTTGTGGGTTGGAGCCTATGAATTGGTGAGTTTCATCATAAAATATGGCAAAGTACAGGGTGATCAAAAAGTAACACAACCCATGGAGAAATGAACATAATTGATTTTTTCCTTCTGTTGCAGGCGATGATTCAGAAGTGTGTTGATGCAATTTCACAGGAAACGTTGCAAAGGGTCTTTAAGAACATGAATCGCCGTATCCACTTGTGTGAAGCACAGAACAGTGCCCACTTCCAGCACTTGCTCTGAAATAAATCATTTTCCCATGGGTTGCATTACTTTTTGATCACCCTGTAGTACAGTGTGTGTGTGTGTTGTTTGTTTTTATATATATAATTTATTAGGGTGGAGTGAAAATGATAATATGAGTGTGATATTATATTGTAGTTTTTGCTGAGAGAAACGAATATGATGATACAAATTGGGCCAGTTTTCTTTAACTGCCCCATTTTTACACAAATACAATTTAACAAACAGAAAATAAAGTTCTCATCCATCAACATTACATTACATGAATAACCCCCATTAATGTCATTATGAAACCACAATTATAAATTTTTATAACCAACATATTATTTTGCATCATTCCCAGATTTAAGTATTCCTGCCAAGGTTGTAATGTATATTTGTACATATTATGTCTTCTGACTCCCCAGGCAGTACAGTTCGCCTGACAGCCAGCTGCAGTAGTTGTCCCCTAGCTACAGAATCCAGAGGTAAGAAGCTAGTGAGCATGCTATGAGAAATCAAATAAAAAATATTCTGTTCCACTTGTTACAATGTACATCTGACTGATGTAAGTAAACAGTAAATATTTGCCATTTTTCCTTAAGCAATTAAAATTCACTGAAATTTGTTTTGGTTTTAATTTTGCAGTTAATTATTCACGTATAGAAGAGCAGAGATGGAATCAACATCCACAGATCACCATCTCCACAACTGAAAGACTGACACTATATAATCTGAGTCAAAGTGGCTGCTGCCACCTAGTGGAAATTTTCTGAACTACCAATTCAAATTGTTAAACTAACAGTTTGGTTTTTTCCAAAACTTGATACATTAATATTCCAATTATACTTTTTATCAATATTTAATTGTACACAGTTTTAGCAATACATTATAATATACAAATAACAGTATTTTCATATATAAACACTTAGAAATAAATGACACAACAGTCATTTGTTTCAACAGAGAGCTGTTATATTACCCAATTTCAGTAGAGATCATTTTCAAGAGATTAAATCATGCCAATTAACAAAAATAGAAGTACAGGAATACCCCGCTTTACGATGCTTCGTTTTACGAAACCCCGGGTTTACGAAATTGTATTTGCGCTAAATAAAAAATTAAATGAAGAAATATAAAAGACAAAAATAAAATGCATACATCGCGCATACCACAATCTAATATTCTGCATTACAGCAGTGCTTAGTTAGCTCGATTTTAAGACAAAAATAATATGCTTACATCGCGCATACCATACTGTACTGTACTCTATTACGTATTCTGCATTACAGCGGTGCCAAGTTAGCTCGCTTTTAGCTCACTTTGCACTGTGGCAACGCAGCTGTTGTCTGTTTATATGTGCGCTTTGACAAGAGAGTTTGTGCTTTATTCACTCTCGCGCACGCTAAGTGTTTCACTGATATTCTTTTCGTACATTGCAATTACAGTACCCATCATCAATTATGCCAAAACGAAAGAGTGATAGTAAAGACTGTGACGTTAATCAGAAGAAACAAATCCAAAAGCATGTCTACTGACTAGGGTGACACTTATTTTCGAAAGTTTGAATTTTTATCGGGACGGGCGCGTTTCTGGTTCCATTTTGTCAAAAAATATCGTGTGTAAAATATTTTTGAAATAAAACAATATTTAGAACTGCCTCAATACGGTCAAAGTTTGTATATTTTCTCGAAAAGTAGAAATTTTAGATCATGATGTTCTATGCCTCTAGCAAATAAAATATCACTTCTAGTTTGTTCAAGCTACTAATCTTGACCTAAAACATATAACTGGACTTCATACTTTCAACTCTAGGTCCCCCTCAACTCGAGTATTAGCCCCTCAAGGGGGGGGGGGGTATCATGGGCGCCCATCTCCCTCTCATTGTTGCCTACTTTGCAGAGGTCACGGTGGACTTGCGGGCGGTTGGGAAGTCACAGCGGTGCTTCTCGACCACTTGTAAGAGGAACTGCCTTTGGTCTTCACTCTTGGTAAGGGCCAGGTTGAAAGACTGCATCAACGCCACCCCGCGCTCCGCGAAGTCATTGACAACTTGAAGGGCCTGGACTCGGCGGGATGCGGCGATGAAGGCTGGGTCCGTCCGCCACTCCTCCGGATCCTTGAGCAGGAAGGCGGTGCTGATGTCCAGAACCTTGAAGAACTCCTTTGATGTAGTCGTTGTGAACTTGGCCAATGTATTGTTGGCGATTGAGGCGGTGGACAGGTCCACATTGATACGCCGTGGGGGATCCTCCGATCCTTCCTCTTCTTCCATCGCTTTAATCATCTCCCGCTTTGTCGCCAAGTCGATACCCTCGTCGAAGATGGCCAGGGTGACGAGGCGCTCGCTCAAGTACCATAGGTGCCTGGCGAAGACTGTCGCCGTCGCCTTGGCCACCGCTGAGTCCGGATAATAGACGAGGGCCTTGAGCAGCGCGAGGTCCGCGGCTGGGGCCGTTGCCGGGAGCGGCGCTTTGTACCAGGCCGTCACGTAGATGGACACGGCGAAGATGGTGAATCGCCGGATTCCAGCCGCTTCGCCTGACGACATCTGAAACTGTTCCCGGAACAGGAACAGTTTGATGGCATAGATGACTTTTGCCATCCAGCGCGCGCGATGGAAGGCGCCGGGACGAGCGAACCGGGCACCCCGCTTGTTCGGACCGCCCAGCACAATTACAGAGAGCTCCAGAAGTTCCCTGTAGTCATCACGTGGATGTTGACCGTCGAGGAGGCGGCTGAATTCGATCAGCGTCATCGCGGGCGTCCTTCAGGTGCTGCGGCATGGTTCCATCCTCGAAGGGCTTCGCTTTGGTTTGATCGATGAAGTCCCACTGGGCGGCGAATCGTTTGAACAGGAGGATGTCAGGACCAGTAGAGGGACCGAGGCACGCCGTGAATGCCTTCTCGCACACCAGTTCGTGGATGTGGTGGTGGCAAGCCAAATGAAGCACTGTCTTCTCGAGTTTCTGCTCAATGATATAGCAAGCTCCTCCTGAGAGTCCTGTGTTTGAGGCGGTGGTGTCAAAAGAGAGGGCACAGATCCGTCCCTTGATGTCCCAATCCTCGAGGGCAGAGAGGACGGCTTCCGCCATGGCGCGGCCGGTGCCGTCGGGGAGGCTGGGCACAGCCAGAAGCTTGTCGACGTTCTCCCCAGACACCAGAACTGGAAGGCGATCTTCAGCAGGGCCTCCGTCAGCCGCTGGTACGATTTTCCCGTCCCAGTGAACGGTCAGCGGCACAGTAGGATGGAAGGCTGCCTTCATTTCCGCTGCTGCCATAGCACGGAACTTTGCTCGGTCGCGGCGGGAGGATTCGCGGTTCAAGACCAGCTCCTCAGGGTCGTGGCCCAAGCTCCTCGCAGCCGCCGACAGCAAAAAAACACCTTCTCGGTCGGTAAGTTTCGTCCGATCCATCGCTGCGGAGAGATCAGGGGTGATCATCTTTTTCGACGCGCGGAATCGCTTGGGTGGTAAAGGGGTCGTAGATGCTTCTGCATTCGACGTGGACGGGCCCGGGAGAGAGAGCTCTTCCTCTTCTTCTCGGCGACGACGCCGTGTCGGTGACCGAGTCGGGCTGCTTGCACCTGAGCTGGAGCTCGATGCCAGTTCGACGAGTTCTTCTCGGCTCTCTGTTCGCCCTTTCATCATCTTGCCGGCGGCTCCTTTCCGCTTCCTGTCTCCTCGCACGCTCCTCCTCAGTGTGCAGCGTCATGTCACGTGTGGAGGAGATGCGGCCGCGCCGCACCTCGGCCCTTTGTCCCGTCAGGAACTCCCTGTCCTCTTCGATTGTGATCATCGACATCGCCTGTTCGTGCGCGATGTCGAAGAGGCGGTCAAGGGATGAGAGGAACTCGGCCTCGTTCCTGATTTGGGTCACAGTGCGCCGTTTCGAGTTCTTGTTCAGAGCCCGCCACTTCTCGTACATTCGGAGAACCTTGTCCCTTGCGCGTTGGTCTTTCTGCGTAGGAATACGGGACTGCTCCCAGAATTCCTTGACTGCGGTCACTGTCTCAGCGGCTGCTTCCTTGATCGGCTTCTTGACGTCAAGGTGAAGGTGGAAAAAGTACTGAAGCGCCTGCTTTCCCGTAGGCAGCATGCTTCCTGTGATGCTGTGGTCCACGGTCCCCAGGAGATAGACTGCTGTTTTAGATCTTGTTGCCGAAGCCATCACGTCGTTTCAGAACTCACTGAAAAAGAGAATGAAACACTGTTAGTGTTGGCAAAACTCGTCCCAACCCATTTTCTACTTAGAATAACATGTTCTTTCGCCTGTATCAATATTTGGATAAACTCGTGTTACACCCTGTATAATACCTCATTTTAGTCTTCTGTACACCAGTGCGGAAGACTAAACCAACGACTCTGACCGTCCGTCTGTCTGTCTGTGTTATCATTTTTCAACTCAGAAACTACAGCAGCTATCGAAACGAAAACTGACATGATAACAGAACGCCATGAGTACTTTTTGACAAAAAGTATAAACTTTGACCTCGTTGAGGCAGTTCTAATTATTATTTTATTTCAAAAATATTTTACACACAATGTTTTTAGACGGAATGACACCAGAAATGCGCCCGTCCTGATAGAAATTCCCAAAAAATGAAAAACACCCCAAATAAGTGGCACCCTACTACTGACGCATCTATTAATGAAAACTAAATTTGCATATGTAATGTTTTGTACTATTTCTTTGTTCATTGCTTTCATTTCTATGTTAATAAACATTTTTTTCTGCAAAATTTGCTGTTTTATAACCTTTTTTTTCGATTTTTTAAGAAAAAAACGTAACCCAAAATATAACATTATATGTATGGGAAATAATGCTCTGCTTTACGAACACCTGCTTTACGAACGGGCGCTAGGAACGGAATAATTCGTAAAGTGGGGTATTCCTGTATTTGAATGTTTCACAGATCTACACTACATAAATTTTATACCTTTCAAATGTTCTATGCAATAATTCCTCATTTCACAAAGGTCAAGCTTGTCACCTATAAATATATACTGTAGTTCTTTACCAGTATTTTATGATGAAACTTGCTAATTCATAGGCTCCAACCCACAAAATTTGTTAATAAAAAGCAAGAACTTAGGCCCTAAACTTGATACATGGTTCTACTCAAACTAATTTGTGACCTAAATAACACACTATAAACACCATTTTTTCTTAACTTATTGATAGAGAAATTTTAAAAGGGACAAAATATTCATTTATTACTTTTTTTTGTAAATTGGTGCCCAAATATTGACCAACATTTATTTTCAAGGTCAAATTTTTATTTGTTTATATACAATAATAATTATGCCAGTTTTGAAATCCTCAGAACATGCTGATTCCAAATATATATAGTTTTATGGGTCTATAACCATTATAAGCTGAGTTATTGTCAATTGAATATAGGGAAGTCAACTGATGTCCTCAAAATGACCAACTATAACCTATGGGTCCAACTGATCCGAAACTCCAAAATTGTATTTTTTACCTAAATCCAACCCACGTACCAATTTTCAGCATAATCATAAAGTTGTGTTGGTGTTATCCCACTGGTTCACTTGTCCTGGAATCACCCAGCTATGCCTATGCTTCCATTCCTTATACAAGGTACTACTCATATCCAGCTACTTTAAGAGTGATTGCCGAAATAATTTTATTTCTTCTATTACCCATCATTACTGCTGAAGTTAAAATCAAAACTTTAAAGTATCTTGAAGTCCTTTGGTTTGCCTCTGAAGACTACCATATGGGCCTATGCTTCCATGCACTATTGACAATTTTCCAAGTATAAAGCTAGTACAGTACTTAAATGTCTACAGGTTACATTTCCCTATCCAGAACTCTTACCATATCTCCAAATTCATTCATTTTTAAAGTGTAGCTCTTCTGTCCCAAGCTGTGAAGTTTATTGTGTTTGGCAATTGTATGTTTGTTCTCAGCAAAAATCTTCATTCTAAAGTTCTCTTCAACTTTACTGTCATACTTTTTGCCATGAAGTAACTGTTGGCAAACCATACCACAAATTAGAAATATTTCCATGTTGGAGACTAGGCATATTTATTATTTATTTATATATATATATATATATATATATATATATATAACGTAAAGAACGACGCTTGTATAGGAGATATTCCGCGCAAGACGAGAGAGAGAGAACGAAACAAATGAAAAAATGAGGTAACCACCTGGGAATTGAACCCGGGATCTTCCGATTGCCAGTCAGACGCGATACCATTACACCATGGGCCTCACTCTTCCAAATGCCGTAATTCTTCTACATACTCGCAGAAACCAATGCCCCAAGGGGGCACCTCCCGCATGCTGTAACATTATATACATTCAACTGCAAAGAACACGCAGTATAAATAACGTAAAGAACGACGCTTTTATAGGAGATATTCCGCGCAAGATGAGAGAGAGAGAACGAAACAAATGAAAAAATGAGGTAACCACCTGGTAATCGAACCCGGGATCTTCCGATTGCCGGTCAGACGCGATACCATTACAGATATGCGCGGAATATCTCCTATACAAGCGTCGTTCTTTACGTTATTTATACTGCGTGTTCTTTGCAGTTGAATATATATATATATATATATACAGGGTGAGTCAAAAGTAGCGCCCGATTTCTGTCAGTTGATTGTTTGTTTGTCATTTGTATTACAGTGTACAAGAAGGTAGAAATAAATGAATGACATGTTTATCTGACCATTTATTCGGGGGAAAATTATTACGGAACTGTACCGGAACTGTATCTGCAAGACAATTATTAACAACATGACTTCCAAGAAAGAATCTGACAGCCAAAAAAACAGAAATCGGGCGCTACTTTTGACTCACCCTGTAATATAATATATATATATATATATATATATATATATATATACCTGTTACACTTTACAGGGTTAAACTTAGTGGTCAGAAGACTTATTGCACCTGTATGGTATGTTCTTAAGAACTTGTCTGCAGTTTATGACAGGTACCATAAGTCCAATGACCATTAAGTTTAACCTTATAAAGTGTAGCATATACTTTTCTAACTGATCCAGTAGCTATTAATTACAAAAAGATTGGCTTAGACTATTTAACCTTGAAGCCAAGGGAAAATATATTTACCAGCAGCTTAAGAATTTTCAATGAAAAACTGGTGGGTCAGTAGGATCCTACCCCTTGCCCATTCTATTTCAGGATCTTTTTTAAGAAATGTAGGTCCTATCTAACTTCTAGGTCTGAGGATTAAATGACCAAATCAGGTATCATATTACCCCTTTAATACACAGTATCCCTTTCTATAACTTTTTTAAATGGTTAATGCCAGACAACTTTACCATAAGAGAGCCCTATGTGTCAAAGGATTGGGCTAACTTAGTATTTCAACTAAAAAAAAAACTATGACAATGAAAGTTTACTGGGGTCACACACATTTGGTCAAAACTAAAGCCATCTTCGGGTGTGAAAGATTATAATTTTCACTGAAAGCCTGCATAAAACTTTACATTGCAACAACAAAATGGTTTTAATGTAAAATATTTGACACATTAATTTATCAGAAAATGTTCTACAGGAATATGGACAGTAAAATAAACTTCACTATCTTTGAGTAGATATTAACAAAAAGATCCACCTAACATTTTAGCTAAATATAATTTGGAAGATGTTACAAGAGAACCTATTACCTAGTTTCCTTACCTTAAATTCATCCCATTCTTCTACAACAACATCGAAGAAAGAAATGCATGATGCTGAGGCCAAGAGCCCAAATATTACAAATAAATTAAGTATATTCATTTCTTTATAAAACAAACTTATTAAAGAATACTAAACTGAATGAAGATGTTTTGCAGCTTCTGAAAATTAACAGCTTTTATTACAAAAATTATAAAACTTAGATCTAAATTTATAAAGCTGAAAGCCCTAAAATACTTCATATTAGTAAAAACTGTATTACCTACCATTTTTCTGACTGAAAAAACTCTCATCACCAGAATCTCCAATAATCTCTCATAATCCAATAAATATTAATGGAATTTCCCACTTCAACATCTATTCTACTGTACAGTCCAGACATGGGGCTGAAGCCAGCTTCAGCTTCAAGAATTTGAAAATGGCTAGCTTCAACTTCGAGACTTTGTTATTTGTATAGTTTGAGGGGTTTTATATTTTTTATTTAACTTAATATTTTTTATTAGTAGTAATACTAATAACCAAAAATAGTTAACCTATACTAATTTAGAATAGGTTAACTATGGAACTCATCTTCCAGTCCCAGTTTATAAGATTTGGCTTCAACCTCACATCTGCTGTACACAGTAGCCCTGTAAATATTTTAAATCAATACTGTACAGCAGGGTTGAGTCAGTTAAGTTAGTTAACTTTTTGCAAATTAATAAATTTTAAAAGTTAATTAACTAGTTAAATTTTAAAATATGGGTTAACTTAATTGAAATTTCTCCAAATTAATTGATTCACTTCAATTAATTTTCAATTAACTTTCCTTTTCAAAAAAAAATGCAACTTCATTTATTTGGTCACTATTTCATTAGTTCTCATACTCACCACCCCAGTCCTTGAGACTGGCAGTAAGGTGTCTGTATGCATGAGTGAGTATTCCATTATTATTTCTTACATCAGTACAGGTATATCAATACCACGATTAGTGAGGTATAATGGTAGTTCTACAGACTACTTTCAAGAAAGCAAAAGTTAATTGATTAACTTAAGTTAGCCCATATTTTGAAAATTAACTAGTTAACTTAATTGGTTAAGATTCCAAAATTAACTTAACTAGTTAATTTTGAAAATTAATTGACCCAACCTTGCTGTATAGTAATATTTAGGTGATTAGTGATTGACAAATTTAAGAAGTTAAATTTAAGTGAAATAAAGTTTGGGGTACAGGCTTTAACAATGCCCAATCATTCTTATTTTTAATTGTTTAAAGTGTACAGTACCATACAGTATATTTACTGTACAATAAAAGTATGAAACTGAAGAAATAAAGCCAACATCCATGCCTAATCCCACTTGAAACTGGTTGCAATGCAAAAGGGACACTAAGTATGGTGAGTTATTCTACAATAATATAATTATTTTTTACTCTACATTTTAATGACATTACTATATAATATTGTGCACCTATTTTAAATCATTTAATATATACACAAGATTCAGGGTGCTAAAAATACTTTCATATTTGTATCAGATGGTAGGGCATCAAGGGAAAATAGAGCAAGGATTTTAGGAAGGGGGAAAGAAGGTGCTTTTATAATTGGAACTGAATTTTTGTCTATTTGGCACTGGTTAGGTCTGGCAGGTGGTGCATAATAAATGTTTTACTGTACATTAACATTCAGACATACCACCTGAACTGATCAAAGTTATCCAAGTTGGACATATGGTCTAAAGCAATATTTTGACAAAAATTTGTAAAATAACCATTTTAATTATCATTAAACTATTTACAAAACTACATATAGCTACACACGTCTTAATGAAAATATATATTTACACAATTTACTCTCTCTCTCATATTTATGAAAGTATGTAGGCTAATCAGTTCTTAAAATTATCTAAAGAGCTACTATTTACATCATATGGCAGGTCATTTTGGGGTGGATACTTCTCAAATTAGTGGGGTAGCTGAGGGGCTAATTTTAACAAACTACCTCCCTCCAAAAGTGATATCAGGCTCAGCAGAATATTATTAACCCCTTCACTATGATGTACCCTACTCTGTATCATAAAAGTCAAATACAGTACTGCTGTACATCCTGTATGTGGCAGCTTTGTAGCAAAGAGGTTAAAAAGTTCACAAAACAATTATTTCTTATCTTTTTTTTAAATATCAATCATTTATCCATGAAGCTTCAAAAATGGAAATGGTGTGGGGCTCTAGTGATCATATTTCCACATTATCCTGGATTAAAAAAATTCAATAACCATAATAAATATAGCAATGCTTCTGTAATATTTGTGATATTTAAAAAAAATTCTTGATAGGTAAACATTTTAACAAGATCTTTGGCTGTTTAGAATTTTTTCTTTTCAAAATATTTTTTAATTGAAAATACCATATAATTTATAAAATAAATGGAATGTACAGTATTCTAATATTCAATTTACTTTATAGAAGGGCAGTAGGCCTAACAAAATATAGTCTTTTGAAATTAAATGTGGTGTAAAGATTTGAGTAACTGATAAGTTGAGATTCAATTCTGTAGTAGTATAACTGTATGAAGAGAATGAGTGAAAGGAATAAGTTTGGTTGGCAACACTGACAAGTTGCTTTGATGAATACAGCATTCAGTTCACATCAGTGGTGAGCTGGACCTGGTTCGTGCGAACTGGTTGTTAAAATCTTTTTGAAAATAAGAACCGGTAGTTAACTTTTTTGCTGGACGCTGAAGAGAGCTCTCAGAAGCAGAGAGAGGTTTATCGGTGATGAATATTATTTGTAGTGATAGAAGAGCAAGTTTAACAACTAAACACATATGCTTTATGATCATCAATTTGTTGGGGAAACCATTAAGCTTCTGGAACCTATTAACATATGTCAAATCATGGATGAGAAGTCATCAATCCGCTTTAGATACCAGAGTTTGTGTATCCAAAATGACAGTTTACGGAGAAAACCAAGAAGCCATTTGGAAATTATTACCGTAATAAGTAATAATAAGGTACATAAAAATGTTTAAATTTAAAAAAAAATAAATTTAAAAACATAGATGTACTGATATTTATGTTTTGCCTAATAATTCATTATTGCTAAAATTGACTGAGCAATTTAATTTTAACTATGTAGATAATATGATTCATCAGTTTTTATTAAATAATTCTTCTTTTCTGATTTCATTAGAAACATCTATTTCTCTAATTAACTATACTAATTGTCATGCAGTTATTAATACCTAGCTGAATCATAAAATGCAAATAGCGAGATAATTAATTTAATTAAAATTGCGAAAGGGTGGGGTGGGAAGGGTTGTCAATTTTTTATTGCCGAATTCAGAATTTTTTATACAGAACACAGTGGTTAAAATTTTGGCAGCTTAGCGAACCAGTTGTTAAAATTTTGGCAGCTCACCACTGGTTCACATGTGGTTTTGTTATAAGGGCCAAACTTGTTATGATTGGTGTACACTATTATATTGTATTACAATTATAATTAAATGTATTTAAGCAATGGCCTCAATGAGCTTAAAAAAAAAATTGCTGTGATTGTGATTTGTTTGAGTTTCATGATGATGATGGACTCTGGTCAAGGATGTTAGCATAGGCATAGGCCTGGCCTAGATGGTGGCATGATGAGTGAGGCATCCAATTCATCAGTGGTCCCTGCTGGATGTGGAATTTGTTCTCATCAAGTTCAGTCAAATGATAATGATTACAATGCAAGTGTAATTTGTGGTGGTATACTGGATGTGAAAGGATGAAACAAAGTGAGTATGAAGTTTTTTCTTCAGCTAGGTATTACTGGTTTTGTAAAAGTTGTAACCCTAGTATGGAAAAACTATACATGCCTGTCATAACACTTTACATTACAGTTCATAAAGCCTAATTCAAACCTAGGCTTAATACATGCCTACAATACAGTATCGTATATGGTATCTTTTTCATAATTAAATACAAATTATTAATTTATTGTATTAAATAACTACAAAATTGCCTTGGGATTGGCAACAAAGCCTATTGAGAAAGGAAAAAGTTGCCATACATAGAACCAATATGTAGGCATTGGGCCTACATAAAAACATTTTTTTCCTATCAAAATTTTCCATCACTGATTCATGAAAATTACTTCAAGAGAAGTATTGCTGTAGGCAAGGAAGACATGTTTAATCTTCCAACAAGTTTGAGTGAAAAACTACTAAAATAAAAGTAACAAAAGGATAGGCCTATTCCTTCAAGTGTTTAGGCATAGTGAATTGCCTGTATTAATTAAAATGAATAAACTCCTTGCATAACCCTATCACCTACATCAAAAGAGAGGCACAATAAGCAGCCACGCACCCTACAACCAGAAGCAAGATCCAACAAAATAAGGCATGGTAGTTTCCTTTTTTACCATTAGGCAGCACTAAATACCAAAGACAAATAAATTCAACATTAACAAAAAAAAAAAAAAAAAAAAACTACTTAAGGTCTTTTGGAACACCTCCACACAAACAATTTTTTTACAAAAAGGCATAGCTCTTGATGCCGAGTTGATGGCAAAAACCCTAACAAATTTTCACCAGATCAAGTTGACATCATCTTGGTGATCTAATAACACCTTATAGTTTTTTTTATACCTAGGGTTAAATCAAATCTATGTAAGGTACCAGTACTGGAGAAGCAAGTTGCTGAATTGATACAGCAGAACCATGATTTAACAGCTAAAGTAGCTGCACTGATTGCCAAGACTGATAATATGGAAAACAGCATATTTAATGATATGAAAACGTAAGACGAAAGAAGCCGGAATAAAAATGTTTATTATTGGTGTCAAAAGAAAAACTCATAACAGTTTCAAGGTAAGAAGTTCATAAATTTCCCTTCGGTTATTAAATTTAGGTTAAATAAGCCGACATTTCAGCTGTAATTGTTTAACAAAAGAGTATGGAAGTCCTGTTTATGGACAAATAGTTAGGCTGGTTCATCTTTGGCCTAGGTCTTCCATCTCCAACGTAGCCTAGGTTGTGTTTAGGCTAATCTGGTTGGAGCAGGACCTATTTTTTTCCATATCTATAATGGTGGCCCGTGTGGGGAAGGGTTATTTGCTGTGAAAACCTTAACCTTGAATAAAAAAATTAAAAACAAAATAAAATTACGCCTTATCAAACATTTTGACATCTGAACAGAATTTATTCCATGTTTGGCTTTTTCAAATATTTGCTACATATAAATAATAATAAATTACAAAGCCCTAACTAAAAATAAGAAATAATTCAAATGCTTCAAAACTTACCATTTGGTCATAAATGTGGTAAAATTCTAGAATAAGGGTAATCCAAAGCCTAGCCTATTTAACCAAAATAAAGCTTATTTATAGAGTTGAAAGGGTTTTAGGGACTTATTTTTGGAAAAATAAAATAAACAAAATATGGCTGAATGTGAAGCAATTGAGGCAAAGATTAAATCATTAAAAAGGAAGAGATCAGCAAGGAATGGAGTCATTACCAGGCTTTTAACTAGCTTTAATAGCAAAGAAAATCCAAATAAAAGGGATTATGATACTATTTTGGGTGGTTTAAATAGAATTAAACAGGAAATAATAATTATAGATGAGGAAATTATTACAGAAACTGATGGGTTAAATGTTGGTGGAGAGACATATACAGCACTTTTGTGTGAAGAACAGAATATTTTTGAAATAGATTCTCACATAAATGAATTATATGCTGCTTTAGATAATCTACCAAATAATTTAGAGGCTACAAATCAAAGTTTGATTGAGGCCTTCAGAAATGTATCCATTTCTAATGATGACAATAAACAACTAAAACCCAAGTTACCAACGTTACAAGTACTACCAATATTTGAGGGTGATCGAACAAAATTTCAGTCTTTTCTGGAAAAATTTGATAGTTTAATTGGTAACAAAGATTATATATCTGATGAGAAATTCAGTTATCTGTTTAATTATTTAAAGGGCCCAGCCCTAAAACTGGTTGATGCCTTACCAGCAATAGGCAGTTCGTATAAAATAGCTCAAATTACTAGAAAGAAATTTCCTAAATAGAAAAGAAATAGTAAATGATTTAGCAATAAAATTAAAAAATATAAAACCAGCCAAGGATAACCATCAGGATCTGTACAATTTCTATTGTGAAATTGAATGCATGTTAGGTCATCTACAAAATAATGACATAGATCTAGAGAAATCAGCATGGTTTATCCAAGCCATAATATTTGATTGTTTACCTACCCAAATTAGGGATATTTTCCAAAGAATAACAGGAAATACATACCCTACCCTTGGTGAAATAAGGAATGAATTTCCAAATGTTTTTGTCAATGTACAAATCTTCAAAGATTGATTCACAAATAAACCAAACAAAGATTGATTCACAAATAAACCAAACAAAGAAAATTCAAACAAAACCAAAGCCACAACAACAACAAAAAGACAAATCAGAACAAAAAGTGATAGGTCTAACTCCTACACTACAAAATTTTAATGTTACGACAGAATTTGTACGTAAGTGTAAATTTTGCTCGGCTGATCATAATAGCACACAATGTACTAAATATGTAGACTTAGAATCCCGGATAAACAGGTGTTCTCACTTAAACCTTTGTACTAAATGCACAGCTGCAGGACATACTAACAAAGACTGCAAAACAAAAATAAGATTCAAATGTGTTAATTGTAGAAGTTTAAATCATGTCTCTTGTCTTTGTGATTCATTTAAAAATTCAAATAAACAAAACCCAAAGAAAAATGAAAAAACATTTAATGGACATATATCAATAAACAGAGCTAGGCACCGCAAACTCAAAATCACTTCCGCAACCGCAAATCCGCAAACTGCTTGCCATTTTTGGTGCCGCAAATGCAAATCCGCAAACGCAAACCATATTTCCAATTTTTACAGTGCTGGGCACTTCCGCAAACCACAAATTCCGCAATCGCAATTTTAACTATAAAAAGTATCCAAAACATTAGAGAGGTATAAAAAGTTTTTATATCTTTTTAATGTTTAATGTTTTAGCCTTGTTTTTATTAAAAACAAGGCTAAATAATTTATTACAATAAATCACTATTGTAGAAGAAATAAAAATACTACATATATTGATATATTATATTGAACAAAAACACCTCCTGCCCTGCAAGTAAATAGTAAATAAATTAAATAATAAATTTAATCACTTGAATTTCATAAATTTCGAGACTTAGACATGTTAGAGAAGACTGTACCGTAACTGTACACACATTACACAAGTTAAATTAAGTTAACACTGTGACTGTACACAACTTGAACTCACTGTACAACTCAACCCCTCTAGCCTCTACAAGTGTACGCCTCTTTGCGGAAATATTTGCATTTGCGGTCTTAGTTCCGCAACGCAAATTAGTGAATAAATTAGTGAATTTGCGATGACTTTGCCGCAAACGCAAATGAAAAACATACTTCCGCAATTGTGGAATTTGCAGTTTGCGGAAGTGCCCAGCTCTGTCAATAAAAATTCTAGTGTACTCCTACCTACAATAACCTTGGATTTAAAAAATAAAAAAGGTGGGACAACTCCTATAAGATGTCTAATAGATTCTTGTTCCCAACAAACATTTGTAGATCAATCATTAGTTAATCAATTAGGCCTACAAACTCATAAAAATGAACAAGAATTGTGTATAACATCATTTGTCAAAGAAAATGAACAGAAAGAAAAATATAGTACAGTCAATTTAGATCTGGATATACCCACAGAGAATAAAACAACAAACATAGAAGCAGTAGTCATTGAACAAGTTGGTCAACAAAAATTTAAAATACCAAATTTAAAACAAGTAATACAACAACTTAAAAAGCAATATAAAATTGCAGATAGAAATTTAAATGATGATACAATAGATAATGTTCAAATGTTAATTGGAGCTATTATATTCACTTAATTCAGAAGGGCATAGTCAGAATAGGAGATGGGATGGCTCTAGATACTCACTGGGGTATAGCTCCACTGGGACACACAGATAAATATAAAACAACAATGAAAAATAAAAATATATGACTAACAAACTTGCCCTATTATGACAAGGTCTTACACAACTCAAATAACGACATAAATACTGAAATATTAAATAAATCATTAACAACTGAAGAATCAGATAAAGGTGTACAACAGCTCTGGCTATTAGAGTCAGTTCGGGTGCAAGATGGTGATCATACAGATGAAAATCAATTAATGGTTGAAAATTTTGAAAATACCTTCATGTATGAAAATGGCCATTATTCAATTGAACTAGCTACCTTCGAAGATCAATAGTCCAAAATTAAATGATAATCTAAAGGTAGCTAAAGGTCTTCTCTATAATTTGATGAAAAGATTAAAAAACGACAATAGAATTAAAATGTATGATGATGTTTTCAAGGACCAGTTAGAAAAAGGCTTCATTGAAGAAGTTAAAGATCACCCCTTTAACAAAGACAACTGCCATTATCTTACTCACACAGGAGTCTATAGAAAGGATGCACCCACAACAAAACTTAACTGTAGTCTTAAAGATGGCAATAAGCATAGCTTGAATGACTGTCTCATAGAGGGGCCTAATCTTATTTCAGACCTTGTAAAAATCCTTCTAAGATTTAGATTAGATGACTATGCAGTTCAAAGTGATATAAGCAAAGCTTTTTTGAGAATTCATCTGAAAAATAACTATGACAAAGATCAACTAAGATTCTTGTGGTTTAATGATCCATATGACTTAAATAAAGGGTTTAAAACATTTAAATTTAATGTGGTTTTGTTTGGAGCAAATGCAAGTCCTAGTTTACTGGCTTTAACCATCAAACATCACTTAAATTTGTATGATGAAAATGATTTAACTGTTCAGTTCTTGAAAGATCACTTCTATGTAGATAACCTTGTAGGATCAACCAAAACAGTCAGAATTAAATGAAGTTTACATAAAAGCAGATAAAATAATGAAAGAAGGTAATTTTGAATTAAGAGTGGATCACAAATAATGAGAGACTAAATCAAAAAATAAAATCAGAAGACAAAGGATTAACAGAACCAACAAACAGGGTGAAAACATTAGGCATGATCTGGGATTTGAACTCAGATTCTAAAGTTCATGACTCACTCTGCACAAAAGGCTACACCTTAGATACAACAGCTAACACAAAAAGAAAGATCTTATCCGAAAGTTCAAAAATATTGATCCTATGGGTTTACTCCTTCCTTCTACTATCAGATCCAGGGTTCTTTTACAAGAATTTTGGAAACAAAGTAGACTGGGATGATCCTATAACCAATAAACAACAAGATAGCTGGAAAAGGTTAGCTAAAGATCTCAATAAACTACAAAACATAAATATTCCCAGAGTTTGTGGACACAGATACACCTCAAACCTTGCATGTATTTGGCAATGCCAGTGAAAAGGTGTATGGCTGTTGCGCTTACCTTGTAGGTGAGGATGGCAGCCATTTGATCTATGCCAAAGGGAAAGTAACACCCTTAAAACAAAAGAAAACTATTCCTCAGCTTGAACTACTTGCAGGTTATCTAGCTGTAAAAATAACAGTATTTCTCCATGAAGTCTATCATGATGTAAACATCACAACTACATATATTTGGCTTGACAGTCAAATCTGCTTGGCATGGATCAACTCTGATGAGTTAAACTCAAATAACATCTTTGTCCGTAACAGATTAAGAGACATTAAAGCAGCTAGACAAAATTTGGACATAACCTTCAGATACATTCCAACAAAACAAAATCCTGCAGACCTTCTTACAAGAGGATTATCCTGTAAATTACTAAAATCCAACAAAAATTGGTTTCATGGACCTGAATTCATTCAGGATGAAACAATGTGGCCAGCAGAACAAATTAATGTACAGCTTAACATAACCACAAATAAAGTTGAGCCACTATTAGATTATAACAATTATTCTGACTTTGGCAAACTTGTAAGGGTAACATCTTACTGTCTCAGATTCATTCACAACTGTTTAAAGAAAATAAACAAAGAAATAATGAAATGTATACAAGTCTAGCTACCAAATATTGGATTAACCACATACAACAAACAGAATACAAAAATGAGAGATATTTTCTAACAATTGGTAAACAAATGAACAAAGTACCCTCTGTGGTAATAAACTTGAATCTTTACATTGACAAAGATGGCTTATTAAGATGTAAGGGTAGATTAAACAAATCACATATCACATATAACAGTAAACAACCCCTTCTTCTTCCTAGGTTCCATCACATTACAACCCTAATTATTAGAGAGAAACACAATGAACTTATCACATGGGCGTTCCACAAACATTAAATGCCATTAGAAAGTTGTATTGGATACCCAAAGGCAGAATGACTGTAAAGACAGTTTTGAATAACTGTGTCACCTGCAAAAGGATTCATTCCAGATCTTTCAGGAAGTCCAATCCTCCTCATTTGCCAACAGAGAGAGTCACCTTTAATAGGCCTTTCGAAACAGTTGGCATAGACTATACAGGAAGTTTGACTGTTGGTCTGGGAACAACAGAACAAAAAATGTACAATCATACTTTACACATGTTCATCTTCTAGAGCAGTCAGCTTAGACATAGTGAGTAATCTCTCTGCAGAATCATTTGTCTATAGCTTTAGAAGATTTTGTGCTAAGCATTCTGTACCCAAAATTGTTTGGACAGATAATGCAACCTATTTCAAGGCTGGTGAAAACCAAATAAATGACATATTACAAAATTCACATACCATAACATATCTACAAAATAACAAAATAAAATGGAAATACATCCCTGTTGCATCACCATGGTATGGAGCAATCTGGGAAAGGAATATCCAAACAATAAAGAATTGCCTAAAGAAATCAATAGGTAAAAAACAAATTGAATTCTTTGAACTTCTCACTCTCATTAGGGTCATTCTCTGTCAGATCAACCAAAAAAAATTGAAATTAACACCCTCATCTCTCATATTTTGCTGAAATTTGGTTTATAGGGAGTTTGTGAGCCCTGAATCCATTTCTGAAATTATAAGGTCAATCCGACCAACGGTTCAAGAGATATGACCTCGGGCAATTTGAGGTCACTCGCGAGGTTACTAACATTTGGCGAGCCATAACTTGGGTAATAATTGTCATAATTATATAAAAGTATATATATTTAGAATCAGAAAACGACAAGGAATCCAAATATGCAAGTTTTAGAACTCTAGGTTGAAAAAATAAAAAGTTACACTGTAACCAAAATTTGAGGTCACGATTTGACCTCTGGGGTATCAAATGAGAATTTTTTTTTCAAATGTAAAAAATGAAGGCATAGGCATTGGCTATTAGAATCAGCAAAAAAAAGTTTGTTTATGTTAGTATTTTTCATGTAACTAACATATAAGTGAACACCATATTCATAAGTTGTGCGTCAATTCTACCTATTTTTTCACACTTAAGCTTATAATTTGACCTATAGAAATTAAAATTACATTTTTTATAGATATAAAAAACAAAGTCAGAGTTCTTGACTAATAGAAACAATCATAAAAAGTTTGTTTATGTTGGTACTTTTCATGTAACAAACTTATAAGTGAACACCATATTTATAAATTGCTTGTCATTTCAAGGAATTTTTATATCTTAGCTATCAATTTGACCTCAAGCTCCAAGAATTTAATAAAAATTGTATTTCACTGCTAATCTACACTGGCAATAATAGTTATAATAGTGAAAGGGGAAGACTAAGCTCACATGTAGCCTAAACAAACCTGTTGCTACTTGTCTAAGTGCAGAATCAACACAGATAGTTGCAAAATTCCTTGTCTACAGGTTAGTACAGTTCCAGCCAGCACTGTGGGTGGTGGTGGGTATGGTGTTTTAATGAGCCTCAGAGACTATCAAGGCCTAAAATATTAAGTGTGTATAGCTATATTTTCTAAAAAATATATATTACCTAATTGTAAATCCTATATCTTTACAGATCAAAATACAATGGTTCAGCACTTGAAATACTGCCAGGACCCTATTCAAAAACACAAGAAACGCATAACAATCTTAGAAAAGTGACTGATGTACTTGTTGAAAAATGTGCTGGAAGAGTGAAAAAAGACTTTGTTGTGTGTGAACTGCTGGACACTGATAATGAAAAACCCCACTATACTTAGTACCACTGAAAACAACGAGTCTGAGCAGGATTCAAATGAATCATCTACTATCAGTGGCTTGAGTAACATCTCTTCAATTCAAGATCTGGACAATGACAGTGATTGCTTGATAAAGGAAAATCCTTCAACTTCAGTTGAACCAGTTAAAAAAAGTAAGTAATAAATTAATATAATAACTTATACTTTACTACAAGGTCTGTTTGGTCTACTATATAGCCAATTATATAGCATTTAAGGTACTATAATTAATATTTAATTACTAATATTCAGGTGTGTGAAACCTTTTTTTCTGTTCTTTTCAGAAGGGCTGTCATTAAGCCAGAAAAAGCGCAAGGCTCGTGGTAAGCTATCATCTGCTCAGAAACACTGAAGGAGAGGCTAGAACTCAGTTATGGTGTTCAAATTACCAAGGAGGTAAGTGATACTTCAAAACCTGAAACTAAATCTGAAAAACATCTAGACAAATTAATGAATGAATTGAAACAGTCATTCCTGGAGAGCAAATGTCACCATCACAAACTACAAATATTGACACTCTCACCATACACAATTGAAAAAACAGCTAGTTTCTTTCAAACTACAACATACATGGTGAAAAGAAGCCGTTCACTTAAATCAGAACATGGAATCCTTCCGAAGATTCCACTAATGAGCAAAGGAAAAGTGATATCTGAAGAACACAAAGATATAGTTAGAAGATTCTATGAGTCAGAAGAGGTTAGTCGTATGTGTCCTGGCCAAAAGGATTGCGTGAAAGTTATCAGTGCTGAAGGTGCAATGAAGGTGCAAAAATGATTGGTCCTCGGGAATTTAAGAGAGATGTTTGAACTATATAAAAATGATGAAAAGAATCCCAAAATAGGATTTTCCACATTTGCAAAATTACGGCCATCATATTGTGTGCTTGCCAGTAGTGGTGGGACTCATTCTGTCTGTGTCTGCACATACCATCAAAATCCAAAATTGCAGCTGGCTGCATTGGGAGAAAGAGGTCTTTCATACAAGGATCTTATGGATTACAGTGTCTGCAGTACAGAGAGAGAGATTTGCATGATGCAACTTTGCAATGATTGCCCAAGAGAAGAGGGTGTCCTGGATTTTCTTGAGTTACTTGACAGTGTGAAATCAGCTCCAAATGAAATATCTTACAAGCAATGGGTGACTGTTGACCGTTGTACAATGGTTGATAAGGTGGAGCCACTTCATGAATACTTATCATCCCTAAGCATGAAAATATCCCGCATGGTTCGTCATCACTTTGTTGCTCAGCAACAATCACAGTACTTCAAGCAGTTGAAAGAAACACTACCACCTCAGAGCGAGGTAGTTATAGTAGGTGATTTCTCTGAGAATTATTCTTTCATTGTCCAGGATGCTGCCCAAGGGTTTCACTGGGACAATTCACAGTGTACAGTTCACCCTTTTGTCATCTATTATAGATCATCTGCAGACCAGGAACTTAGCCATTTTAGTGTCTGTTTCTTATCTGCATCACTAAAACACAACACTATAATGGTTTACTCATTCATATTGAAGCTTATGACATATGTTAAATTCAGATGCCCACAATTGAAGAAGGTGCACTATTTCTCAGATGGATGTGCTGGCCAATATAAGAACAGATAACTTCACAAATCTCTGTTACCATGAAGAGGATTTTGGTCTGTCTTGTGAATGGCACTTCTTTGCTACATCCCATGGCAAAAATGCATGTGATGGGATTGGAGGAACAGTGAAAAGAGCTACTGCTCGTGCCAGTTTGCAGAGAACTACAGAGAGGCAAATTCTTACACCAGAACACATGTTTCAGTTTTGTGAAGAAAACTTGAGCAAGAAGATAAATTTTTTCTTTGTAACTACAGCTGATTTGAAAGATGCAGAAGAACGGTTGGAACATCGATTCAAGGATAGTAGGGCTATTCCTGGAACTCAGAAATATCATAGATTTGTTCCCCTAAACAAGGAAGAACTGATGGTGTATCCCATTTCAAGTGGCATTGGAGAAAAGAAAAGAATAAGGAAAAGTCATTTTACTAATGAACCTGCAATGCTTGGTAACCTAAAATGTGTCAAACCAGGAGAGTATGTTGGCTGCATTTATGACATGCAAGTTTGGTATGGAATTGTGGAGGAATATTGTGAAGAGTTTGATGATTTCACTGTGAACTTTCTACATCCCTCTGGGTCATCAGGATCAAGTGCATATTATTATCCATCAAACAAGGATTCATGTGCAGTGCCAGGACATCATATATTAACTGTAATGAGTTGTCCTACCCTAAGAGGAGGCAGCAGAATTCAATACATTTTTCCACAAAAAGAAATTGATGAGAGCATCGAGCATGCAAAAATTGTATTAGGCTAGCACATGAATCCTCTAAGTAGGTCTTCCCCTTTCACTATTATAACTATTATTGCCAGTGTAGATTAGCAGTGAAATACAATTTTACATTTTTTGCCTTTGTTTTTATATCTATAAAAAAATGTAATTTTAATTTCTATAGGTCAAATTATGAGCTTAAGTGTGAAAAAATAGGTAGAATTGACGCACAACTTATGAATATGGTGTTCACTTATATATGTTAGTTACATGAAAAATACTAAAACTTTTTTTTGCTGATTCTAATAGCCAATGCCTATGCCTTCATTTTTTACATTTAAAAAAAAATTCTCATTTGATACCCCAGAGGTCAAATCGTGACCTCAAATTTTGGTTACAGTGTAACTTTTTTATTTTTCAACCTAGAGTTCTAAAACTTGCATATTTGGATTCCTTGTCATTTTCTGATTCTAAATATATATACTTTTATATAATTGTGACCATTATTACCCAAGTTATGGGTCACCAAATGTTAGTGACCTCGCAAGTGACCTCAAATTTCCCGAGGTCATATCTCTTGAACCGTTGGTCGGATTGACCTTATAATTTCAGAAATGGATTCAGGGCCCACAAACTCCCTATAAACCAAATTTCAGCAAAATCTGAGAGATGAGGGTGTTAGGCACTGGTTGATCTGACAGAGAATGACCCATTAGTGAAATTGAGAATGTTGTCAATAACAGACCTCTTACTTATGTAGGGGATAATATTAATGATGTAGAGCCTCTCACCCAAATCATTTGATTAAGGGAGAAGTCATTAACCTTCTACCTGATTACAATATCTCCTTGGATGATCCACCTTGGAGTGATAATAATCATGATTTGCAAAATAGATTATCACAAATAAATATAAAAACAAAATTTAAAAAGCAATGGAGTGATGAATACCTTGTTGGGTTGAGAGAGAGACAAATATATACAAAACAAAGACTGGGTTAATGAAATCAGGGTAGATGTAGTTCTAATTAGACAAAATACACCAAGACAGTGTTGGCCATTAGGTAGAGTTTTAGAACTAAAAACTGGGGAAGATGGATTAACCAGGGTTGTAAAACTTAAAACTGCTTCAGGTGAAACTATAAGAGATGTATCACTCTTATACCCCCTAGAAGTAGGACCAACTACTGTTAACAAAAATGATCATGAAGATGAATCTATAATAGATTCTGATGATGATCAAAATTTGACCCAAACTATACCAAACCTAACCTGTTCAATAAATGACGTAACTAGTCCTACTACTACAATAACCTATACCACAAATAGTAGACCACAACGTTCAACTGCTCTACAAGCTAGGCAGATGTTACAACAAAAGATAAGGGCTGGAGTATTGTAATATTTCCTATGGAAAATAAATTAAAATGCAACACCCTTTCATTTTGGAAAGGGTGAGGACTTTATAAAATGCTGCACTTTTTATATTAAAAAGTGAGGAAAAACAAAAATGGAATAACAAATAAAACATAAATTATAGGTAATCTAAGATGGGTTAACAAATATTAAAGAAAAAATTGGGTTTCACATGCAATTTTTCCTTTCTGGCTGGCCCCAATGTGTGGAAAATTTGGGAGTACCGAAATGGAAGACCCACCTAATCTTGGATAAGCCATATTGACATTAAAATAAATAATAATAAAAAATAACTCAGAAGGAGAACATGAACTCTTGCTGAGAAAAATTAGACACACACCAACGAAGAAACAAATATGGGATGAAAAGAAAAAAAGATCCCATAGCTAGAAATAGCAACACAATTTTGGGAAGAAGAAAAAGATCAGGATAAGCTGGATAAGCAGAATAATAAGGAGGACAAAAAAACGTAAGATGAAAGAAGCTGGAATAAAAATGTTTATTATTGGTGTCAAAAGAAAAACTCATAACAGTTTCAAGGTAAGACGTTCATAAATTTCCCTTTGGTTATTAAATTTAGGTTAAATAAGCTGACATTTCAGCTGTAATTGTTTAACAAAAGAGTATGGAAGTCCTGTTTATGGACAAATAGTTAGGCTGGTTCATCTTTGGCCTAGGTCTTCCATCTCCAACGTAGCCTAGGTTGTGTTTAGGCTACTCTGGTTGGAGCAGGACCTATTTTTTCCATAACCATAATGGGGAGGAAATTTCAATCTGTGAAAACATTTTTAAAAATACATGAAATTCAAGTGGAGGAGTTTAAGATTGAGCAGGTTATCAGGCTGGGTAAGAGGGGGGAGCCTGCTCCAAGACCTCTTCTAGTAAAAATGAGCAAGAATAAGATGAAATGGCAAATATTTAAAAAAAAAAAAATCCCTGAAACATACCACCAACCATGTAGCTAAGACCATATCAATATGACAGAGGAGTATGAAGCAAATTGTATCTTATGGCAACAGTTTAAAGAAAAAAATGCTGGAGAGACTGGTTGGTAACATAAAACAAGTAAATTGTCATGGTACCAGAGCTCCTCCACTGAGAAGAAAGAATTGATAGCTTAAGTGAAATGAGAATATTCTCAATAGAAAATTCTTGGAAAATGAGAATATTCTGATAGATTATTCTTGTGAGAAAATTGAGAATTTTACAAAATAATAAAAATGTGTTGCAAAGAAGCAAATGTATCCAACACTCCAAATAAAATACTATTTACCTGGTAGCAGTGTCAGATCTAGGATTTGGGGGGGGGGGGGAGATACTTGTGGAAAATTCAGTAGCCTAAAAGGTATCTTTGCTGCTATCCGCATCCACCCTTACCTCAGGTTCGACAAGGTATTGCTTAAATTAAACCTTAAACTTAGGGTTCTCAACTTAGATGCTATTAATAAAATAATGATAGCAAATATGTTTAATAGATTTAATTTTAAGCCAATACTCTTGACTTGCTCACCTTTAGAGTTAAATTGGTATAATGATATATTTATACCTTAAATGATTAAATATACACAGAAAAGATATGCACAGCCTAATCCTAACCTTAACCCTAACTTAATCTTATCCTTAGATTTTAAATCACAACCACACTTAATATTAGAATAAAGGGGAGTACATAAATCATTATCATATGTACTAAACTATATTTCATAGAATCCTATTATATAGACCATGTGGTAAGATATAATTCACTAAAATTTGGCACAATATGCACTGGATCAAATGTTTAATTATATTTACTTACAATTAAATAACTCATAAGGCAAGCTTAAACTCTTGATTCGATAGATTTAAATTAATTGGTAAGATATAGTAAAAATAAGCCACGTGTTAAATAACTATAACTATAAGTAAATAATTAGAAATAAATTTGTTTAATTTAAATTGAAGTTGGGTAGATTTATATTTAGAATTAATTAATAAGTTAGTTTTCTTTAATACTTTAAAATATAAAAACTGCAAAGAAAAATGATAAATAAGGAATGATTGTTATGCTATTGGTGCCTTTGGTGCCATTTAGTCTATGCATAGCTAATTCCGAAGAAAGCGGGGACACACACACACATTTTAGCTCAATACTCGAGTCAATAGTATATAGGATTCCCCAACTTTGACCTAGTGTAGAGTTTGTGTCCCCTTTTGCATCAGGGGAACAAACTACACTTGCTCCAAAATTTAAGACACATTGATAGTTTACTTTTTCCCAGTCTCTCCAGGTACTCAACCCCCTCCTCACTAAAATTTGTAACATGGGGATATTTCACATTTGCCCAGCTCTTTCCAGAAAGTTAGCCATTTCCTATGAATTTGGAATCTCTCTCTCTCTCTCTCTCTCTCTCTCTCTCTCTCTCTCTATATATATATATATAATATATATAATATATATATATATAATATACATATATATATACATACATATACATATATATACATATACATATATATACATATACATATATATACATATACATATATATATATATACATTAGGGTGTCCCAAACTCATAGGGGGCCAAATATTTGTTCGGGATACAAATCCGCTCGTGTTGCGCTCTTTTGATGTTTCCCATTAGAAGTCTTCCTGTAAAATTTCAGAGAGATCGAAGGAAATTTAAAGGTCCCGAACTTTGAACACTTTATTTCTCCTCTTAACTGAAAGGCAAATTAATTGAAATATTTCTCTCAAAAGTTCCATCACAAAGATGATTATACAAAATAAACATGTATTTTAATCTTAACACACAAACAACAATTTCAAAGCATCACATTTATGCATTTTAACTAAACACGTGTTTCATGAGATCCGTTTTTGTTCCCTTCCGGCTCACATTCCGTCGGTGTGAGTGGACAGTTCGAAGGAGGAACTGGAGGTCTTCTTCATCACGGCACAGAGGTCTGCTTGTGTATTTCTCAATGAGGGCGATGCCTCGCTCTGCTGCATCATTGACCACCATCAGTTCTGCAGCTCGGCTCTTTGCCAGACGGTAGTTTTCGTCAGTAGGCCATGTTTCAGGGTCTTTGGTGAGGAACGTGGGCTCAACTTGGAGAAACTGGAGAGTGTGGTGGATCGACTCGTCACCCACGGACTTAAACGGCCATCCACTTGCAGTCCCTTGCCTTGGACCCGTTTGAGTCCTTTCCCAGGGCGCTTTTTCAGGTTAGCCGTCATGTTACGCTTTTCATTGTCGTCAACTCTGTCATCAAACAGTGCAAGACAGATTAAGTCCTCCGAGATATACCACAGATGACGGAGCACAGCCCGGTAAGCTGTGTTTCCAACGTCCTACAAGAAAATTGCACAGCCTAACGTCATTTTTGGGAGATTTGATGGCGATGGGAGCCTCGTGCCAGTGACGCACGTATACAAGGCTCACGAAGAGAGCCATACGGCGAACCCCTTGCAGTTCTTGGAGACGAAGTTCGGAGAACTGGGACTGCAGTAATGCTATTTTCAGGCAGTAAATACCTTTGGCCATCCATCTGGCCTGATGGTAAGCCCCTGGAGGCCGAAGCTTGTAACGTCCTACGTCGTCTCCGAGGTACAAGAGACTCAGTCGAAGAAGTTCTTCATAATCCTCTCGAGGATGATTACCACTTCTTAGGGCATCGCGGAGATAGTCTATTACCTCAAGTCGCATTTGTGAAGGCTTTAGCCACCTCGTCCTTGTCAAATGCATCCAACTGACAGTGGTTCATTGATGGCCAGGCCTCCTTGAATCTCCTGAAAAGTGGGATTTGAGGACTTGGTGGTGTTCCTAGGCACACGACGAAGACATCCTTGAGAATCACTTCGTGAACGTGATGACGGCAAGCAAGCCATAAAAGAGATCTTCCCAATGCCGCTTCCAAACGCGCACACGCACCTTGCACTATCCCTGTGTTTGATGCCGTCGTGTCAAACACCATGCCTATGATCTTGTCCTCAATTCCGACTAGGGTGAGTGCTTGATGGACTGCGCTTGCCATTTGCTGTCCTGTGCCGTCTATTATTTTCGGTGCTCCTAATAGCTCTTCCACACCATCCCCAGTCACCACAACAGCAATCCGATCGACTGACTTACCCTCATGTTCGATGTCAGTGAGTATCTTTGTGTCCCAGTGTATCTGCAGTCGAGGTGGAAGCTGCTCGAGGTGGCCAATAACATTGGTCCCTATCATTGTACGGGCCTTTTGTCGGAAGCGGTGAACCGTGCTCTTTGATGGAACACTGTCAGGACCGAGAGTTAGGGATTTTGCAGTCGCAGCAAACGCTGATGTTGCCTGTCGAACAGAAAGGCCCTCGCGATCCCAAGTTGCTGCCAGGTCAAGATCACTCAGACTTTCTTTTAGTCTGTCATGTTTGGGAGCTTTCAAAGGTTTAAGTCCACAAGTGACGGCTTCGTTTCCACTGTCAGCTGATGATGTGCTAGAACTGCTGTCGGTAGCCTCTTCTGTGACTCCTACAGCTACAGCCTCCTCCGTTTGACGCCGGTGTGCCCGCTCAAGAGCTCTTTCCCTTTCCTGTCTTTTCATTGTGGCTGCATTATATTTTCTATCTTCACCCCCATGTAACTCGTACGTCGATCTGCCTTTGGGAAATGAGGAATTCCTTGTCTTCAAGAGGGATATCTCCCCGATCCAGAACGTCTGAGCGGGGCGACATCAAAAATATTCTCCATATCAGCCAAGAATACATCCCGCTGCATATTGGAAGTCATTCCAGTCTTGTTCTTGTTTTTATGCAAATTTCG
>JAJOZX010000257.1:910000-985000 GCA_023014485.1 Bathynomus jamesi | reverse complement strand
GTGGTGAAAGAGGGGTATACACCCTCTTTCTGGCTAAATCAGAGGTAGTTCTCAGCCCCACAGCTGCCACCTATATGAGCACGTAGCTTGCACAATGGTGGTGCCATTCCCAGTCCCGCACAACCTTTCATGGAACAGTTCTTTATAAGCCCCATTAATTAATAAATTAACTATTTTATAACCGTAATATCCCATGAGCTTTTAATTTATATAGCTAGAAGTCTCCTACATGGAACTTTGTCAGATGCTGTACTAAAATCCAAAAAAATAATATCTACATCATTTCCATTATCTATCTGATCAATTACAAATTCTAAAAAGTCTAGAGATTAGACAAATGAGACTTTCCTGATCTAAATCAATATTGTGAACTTCAAATAAGATTAAAATTCTCCAAATGATCTTGAATATTATTCATAATGCTTTCTAGCATCTTTCCTATGAATGATGTCAAACTAACAGGCCTATAATTTTCAATCTCCTCCTTACTACCCTTTTTGTAAATGGCTACATTTGCTTTTTTCCATTCATCTGGCACTTCTGCATAATTAAGTGACTAGCAAACAAAATAGTTAGCTAATGCCTCCGATAAGCTTTCCTCCCCTCCTCTGAGAATCCTAGCAAATACCATATATTATCAGGTCCAGCAGCCTTATTTGACTTCAATGTATGAATCACTTGTCTAACATCATCCTTCCTTATATGAATATGATCAAAAATATCTGAATTTACAGATCTAAAGAATTAAAATCAAGGTTATTTAAATTTTCTTCAGTAAAAACAGAGCTAGGTTAATATTCGTCTTTTAACCCACGCATGTACAATATATTGAATTGCCATTCAAAACTGACTAAGAAAATATATATCTTAGGGTTGCCATATCTGAACATTCAAAAAAGAGGACGTTCCTAAAGACATCCTGCCACCAGGGGGGGGGGGGGGGGGGGGCGTCGAAACTGTCATGTAAATAAACTCTCTCTATTAGAGTGGGTTTTTATTTTCATATTTTGACCTTCACGTAGAAAAAAAGGTGAAGTTTTTTGCATTCGTAAGCACTAGCTGTGGCAACAAGTGACAAACCCACAACAAAGACTAAGATCAAACACTGTCACTGCAGGTTAAAGACTGGCCAACCACCAGTCACCGTCATAGTTGTCAACACACGTAAATAATATAGCGAAAGTGGCTAGATTATGGTTGAAAATTGCTAAAATGCCTTAAATACAGGACAGTTTCATGTTTTTTTTCCATGGAGAAAATGATGGAAGCTGAAATTCTGGATTTTTTAATAATTTTAAAAATTACTTCCGGATGAAGATTTCGAGACCTAAATGGAGGACATGTCCGGGAAAATATGGACGTATAGCAACCCTAATATATCTTATCTTGTGCAGATTTGTATAAAATGTTTTTTTATAAAAATATATTTCCTATTTTTTTGTTTTTTCAATATATATATAATATATATATATATATGGACTATTTGGTGAATATTTCCTATTTTTGGTGTTTCTGGCTACTTCTGCATAATTCAATTTGTCCTGTTTTAAAATTAAATCACTTAGCAATTGTTGGTCTGTTAGTTTGCCATTTTTGTGACCACAAGTATGACGTGTCAGTTTTGCATATTTGACTTTGAAGATGTAATCCGCCATTTTGCCCTCGATGAAGACAAGAGTTTACACCTTTTTTTCAATCACGGAATAATTAAGACATCCGTGACCTGCCCAAAACGCAATAATGCTTGTATTTTAAGAAAAGACCAGAAGGTCTTTAGGCGCCATAAAAAAAATCCTAAATATAAATCTCTCTCATTTCAGTGTTTCAATTTGTAAGGGCACGTGGCTAGAGCATTAACTTTTCAGCGAATAAAAACCTCCATTTCATGTTTATTTGCATAAATTTTTTTCACAAAGTTACACACAAACATATCTAAAATTAGGCAGTGAGAGCGTTGTTAATTGGAAGTTGTACTGTGGTAAAGTTTGTGAAAAATGGATGGATAATAAACAATTGGTGGGCCTGGCATGATTGTGGAAATTGATGAATCGCATTTTGGCCATGCCAAATATGATCGTGGGTGGAAAACTCAGGGAATATGGGTATTCAGTGGCATTGAGCGTGAGTTTAAGGCTAAATTTGTTATCCCTGTGGAAGACAGAACAGCACAGACCCTTTTGCTATTGATCGAGAAAAATATTAAGCCAGGTTCAATCATATTAGCGATTGTTGGCGTGCCTATGATCATATCAGTGAGCTTGGTTACATTCATAAGCAAGTTAACCACAGTTAAAATTTTATGGATCCCCACGACAATACGTGTACAGGGTGTCCCGTAAGTCTGGACCCATAGGGAAAAATAATAAAATTACAAAATAGTCCAAAAATTTATTACATAATCTGTTCAAAGTGTCCGCCGTTGTGTCGCACACATAGTTGAAGACGCAATCTCCACTGCGACAGCACTTTCTGAATCACAGTCGCAGAAATTTCTTGACACGCCTCCACAATGCGTGCTTTAAGGTGGAAAATGTTCTGAAGTTTGACCTCGTACACTTTGGCTTTCAAGTGGCCCCACAAATAAAAATCATAATAAAAAATAATAAAAAAATAATAATAAAATAATAATAACATAAAAAAATATATTATAAATCCCTATGGGTCCAGACTTACGGGACACCCTGTAGTATCCACAAACAAAACCTTGGGTATTATTCTACTATTATACCCATCTAATGTCCAGCAATTATTATATGTTCATTAGGTAGATTTTTTAATTCTAAGACACTTTTCTTCTATAGCATTTCCATCGCAAATGCTTCGTTTTCGAGATATAAACGTTTTTTTGGTGTGTATCTAGTGTGTGTTCGTACGTTCATTTGTGTTGACGTCACATGTCTGCCCAATCAGAGCGCTCCATCCATTTCGAATTTGAATTAATTTGCTACCGGAATGGCTTCGTGTGAGACATGCTTGTTCGATTATTACCACTATTGTCGCTTTCTATGAAAATTTAGAAAAAAGTGTTGAGTTTCTGCATGCTCAGTGTTCTACCGACAGTAGTGAAGTGTCCACATTGTAAAACAGAGTGTACATATCGTCAAGACCAGAAACTGTGGCGTTGTAGATAGGATAGGATAGGATAGGTTAGGTTAGGTTAGGTCAATTTTGAAGGTGAAATTTGTTTTTCCTATGGTTTTTGATGTGTTTTGAACGAATCTGACCTTCAGAACCATCGGAAATGACTCGTTTTCTGTGATTTCCCCCACATTGCCAGCTGGAGGGGGAGGGGGGGTATTTAAAAAACGAGTCATTTCCGACGGTTTTGAAGGTCAGATTCGTTCAAAACACATCAAAAACCATAGGAAAAACAAATTTCACCTCGAAAGGGAGACGGGTGTAATACTGGACATTTACCAAACCTTGAACGCCTGTGGAAGGACGTGAAATCGTGGGTTTTACATGCTGGGAACAAACACCCTCATTACCAGAAATATTTTGTGTGGTACTTGTTCCTAGCAAAACATACCAACGAGTCCACAAAATTGCATCACTTCCTGACTGCAAATGCAGAACTCTACCCTCCGCAATAAGGTCAACTGAATGCCCAGTTAGGTCAACTGAATGCCCAGTTAGGTCGACTGAATGCCCAGTTAGGTCGACTGAATGCCCAGTTAGGTCGACTGAATGCCCAGTTAGGTCGACTGAATGCCCAGTTAGGTCGACTGAATGCCCAGTTAGGTCAACTGAATGCCCAGTTAGGTCAACTGAATGCCCAGTTAGGTCAACTGAATGCCCAGTTAGGTCAACTGAATGCCCAGTTAGGTCAACTGAATGCCCAGTTAGGTCAACTGAATGCCCAGTTAGGTCAACTGAATGCCCAGTTAGGTCAACTGAATGCCCAGTTAGGTCAACTGAATGCCCAGTTAGGTCAACTGAATGCCCAGTTAGGTCAACTGAATGCCCAGTTAGGTCAACTGAATGCCCAGTTAGGTCAACTGAATGCCCAGTTAGGTCAACTGAATGCCCAGTTAGGTCAACTGAATGCCCAGTTAGGTCAACTGAATGCCCAGTTAGGTCAACTGAATGCCCAGTTAGGTCAACTGAATGCCCAGTTAGGTCAACTGAATGCCCAGTTAGGTCAACTGAATGCCCAGTTAGGTCAACTGAATGCCCAGTTAGGTCAACTGAATGCCCAGTTAGGTCAACTGAATGCCCAGTTAGGTCAACTGAATGCCCAGTAGGTCAACTGAATGCCCAGTTAGGTCAACTGAATGCCCAGTTAGGTCAACTGAATGCCCAGTTAGGTCAACTGAATGCCCAGTTAGGTCAACTGAATGCCCAGTTAGGTCAACTGAATGCCCAGTTAGGTCAACTGAATGCCCAGTTAGGTCAACTGAATGCCCAGTTAGGTCAACTGAATGCCCAGTTAGGTCAACTGAATGCCCAGTTAGGTCAACTGAATGCCCAGTTAGGTCAACTGAATGCCCAGTTAGGTCAACTGAATGCCCAGTTAGGTCAACTGAATGCCCAGTTAGGTCAACTGAATGCCCAGTTAGGTCAACTGAATGCCCAGTTAGGTCAACTGAATGCCCAGTTAGGTCAACTGAATGCCCAGTTAGGTCAACTGAATGCCCAGTTAGGTCAACTGTACGCCCTTGATGATTGGTTAGGTTAAGTCATGATATTTTCGTTAAACAAAAATGACAAGTACAAACTTTTCTGGTTAATTTTGAGGTGTTTTGTACGAAACTGCCATCCATTTCCTATGCAAATGCGTAGTTTTCGAGATGATGATATCTCGAAAACTACGTATTTGCACAGGAAACACATGGCAGATTTGTGCAAAACACCTCAAAATTGACCAGAAAAGTTTGTTCTCATAAAAACAGACGGTGTAAAAATGAATAATTACCCACAGCTAAAATAATCATTAAAAATACCAATATCCTGGTCTTTTTCAAACATCCTATCATCATATCCTATTAGGCCAATTCTATAATGCCTATTATATTTATAAAAACTAAAGAATTTCTTTGGATCTTTATTGCTATTTCTAGCTAAAAATATTTCACTATGCCTTTTGCTCTTCATCATCAAACTATTTAGCTTATTTCTTAACTGCCTATAATTATCCAAGTCCAAAATATTATCACTGCCTTTAAATTCTGTGAATGCCCTTTTTTCATTTTTAATCATTTTAACTATTTCCCTATTCCACCACAAAGGTTTCCTAATCTTGAAGCCATTTGGGCCTATCGGGGGTTATCTAAGTTATATGCTATACTGTATTTTATAATCAAGTTTTGCTTTAATAATAGTAAATTGGCAATGTAAAAGCCGTAGACCCAGGGTCTACATAAAACTGACCTAGGCCTACTAGGTAAGCTTAACTAGTCTTGATTCCAACAGGCCACAGCTTTCGACTCTGACATTAAACAAAAAAATTAGACTAGGCCCTACGATACGCTAGCGTGGACATATGTACACTAGCTATATTACACAATAAATAGGTTAAGCTTAGCCTTAGTCCTCGCACTGGATACTACACTATCATACACGTGAGGAAGTAACTAAATAAATATACACATTCGCCAATTGCTTGTATTTGGGACGCTACCAAAAAGATTGGCTGTAGTTAGGATGTCCAAAAATTGTTGAAAATCAAAGTGGTCTGTAGTTGTACACAAATTGGGGAAAATATTAATATTTTGGCTATGATCCTGTCTTCAGATCATTACATTTCATTTGGAAAACATGAAGCCACTCGGGCCTATCGAGGTTATCCAAGTGATGAGCTAATAATAAAGGGTGTTCGGAAAGTCACTGTGCACTTATATTTATTTAATAGCATACAATAGTTAACATTGCATATATGATAGAGGTTATGGATGGGACCATCAGAACTTATAAAAGGTGTTGAAAACTAAAAAAAATAATAAAATAATATAAAAAATATAAAAATATTAAAAAAACTAATTATATAAGTGCACAGTGACTTTCCGAACACCCTGTATAATAATAATAATAATAGAATCCTGTAAAAACACCAATCTCAAGTCCGCTAACTCGTCTGTCAAACGACAGATTGGAAACCCTGTAAGGCAGGGATAATTCAAAGGCATTTTGGCCTCTCATTATTTCTGCCCAAAATAAGAATCAAGCGATTTCAAATATATAAACCTACTCTAATCATCTAATGTTTTACTAGAATACAGTAACACATTTAACTCAATTGTGTACCCTACCCGTAACCCAACTGTAGGATGGAGAATCGAAAATATCGAGCTCTTCTCACGATTATCACCAACCAAATGAAGTCAAACTTCCTCCTCGAGTCTTTTTAAAGGGTCTTTATATTACGTTTGGGTACGTAATATTTCGTCCCTTTTCTTCGTGCTACGAAAAGTAACGAAATGAAACGTCCTTATATGTACCATCACATACAAGTTTAAAAAAATGTAAAGAACAATAAAGCTTAGCCACTGTATTTCATTTCTCATTTTTATACGTGTACTTTTTACATTATATATGGAAACAGAAGCCACCTGGGCTGGGCCTATCTAGGTTCTCCAAGGCAATAAAATAAAATTTTGCAAAATGTCAATCTCAAATCAGGTAATTAAAGTACATTATAAATAGTAATAGATTCATTTCATAGGTTTATGCACAGATGTGGATTTATGAAAATAAAAAAAAAAATAGGCTAACCCTTCATCACAATACTATAATTAGTACCTTTATCAACCTAACTTATCTAAGGTAAATCGAGTACTAACAACTGTATTATATGTATAAACTCCCATGATGTAATTTTCCATATTGGAATTTGGAAACAGCAATAGACTCAGAGGCTCTGGTCACATGTCATGAATTGCGCGATTGCATCACTTTGGAATAGTGAGTCGCAGAAAGCCTTATTATGTCCTCACACCAAAGTTCATATTTAGGGTGCATATTGCGTATCACTTTCTCTGTAGTTTACTTGTTTTCTTACTATTTATAAAGAAAATCAAATAACCACATTAACCCTTTAAGTAAATAATTGTTTCGTTATTGGTTTGATATTTCTGAAAAAAAATTTTGTTCGACCCTTCCAGGGAAATATTGTAAATAGGTAAATTATCAGGCCTTTATATGATAAATTAAAACATCTTAAAACGTATAAGAGGCTTTAAGAGCCCTGTTTATAAAGTACTTATTATTTTTTTATCTTACCAGATATAGAAATATACAAAATTCTTATAAATTACAAAAAGATATTGATAGATTAGTAGCCTGGGCTAGTAAATGGCAGATGGAATTCAATGTTAAAGAATGCAGTCATCAATTTTGGTAGAAATAATGAAAACTTTAGTTATGAGATGCGAGGAAACTGGTTAGGGGAAGTTAAACAAGAAAAAGATCTTGGCATTATACAGTAGTTAGTAGTGATCTAAAATTTTCTAGGCATGTTAGAAAATCTAGAAGAGAAGAGCCATTGTTGTCCCAAAGCGATATGATGACTATGCTGATTGATGCAGCATTGCTTGTATATGTTAAGTTAAAGTGTGTATATATATCCATCTCATAATTGTAAGGTTAGTGAAAAATTTACTTAATTTAGAGCTAGCATTTTTGGGCTCTTGTGGCATCATTTTAGGGGGGGGGGGGGGGGCACTGGCGCGTCCTTTCTATTCGTTTGTTGAATGCGGCTTTTACAGGGCATGGTCTTATAGAGAGCTCTCTTGCAATTCAGTTTGCTTGTTTCGATACAAGATTGTTGCATCGTGCAATGGTGCAGGTTGTGTTGTTGCAAGGTTTAGAAAGAACACCATAAATAGTGCCCCTTTTGTTTTTCTTAATTTTATGCAACTGAGGCCTAAGGTAGGCCCACATCGAGTCAGCAACCCTGAAGTAGGACCTAATAGGATCTCCAAGTCCGTAAGTTTGTTTTAGTCAAGCTTAACTTAGGCTATAAGTTAAAGTAGCCCCTCACAGCTTGGCCATTCAAGGCTCAGCTGGGATTCTGAACCCAATGAAAATAAATAAAACAACAAAGCAGTGCTCAGAGGCTAGAAATAATGCAAATAAAATGTTAGGTATTATTAAGAGAAATGTTAGTTACAAGAGTAAGGAAGTTATCTGTAAATTATATAATTCTTATGTTAGTCCTCAGAATACTGCATTCAAACCTGGGGTTACTCTTAAGATGTCATCACCTGCCACCAGTGGCGTAGCTAGAGTTTGTGCCGTCCGGGGCGGTCCTTGAGTTTGCCGCCCCCCTGAAACACAACACAATACACATAACAAACATACTTAAACAAAAAGTGAAAACGACGTATAGAAAAAAACCTGTGAAAAATATTAGGACAACATGTTTACTTCTGAAGTGAAAAAATTAACTACAAAATTCTACACAGTTATTTTCTTGCTTTTCTGTTAGCAAAATCTTCGATGACATTGTCGAAGTCTATTTCGTCTGTCAATTGTTGTTCTATAGACAGTATGGCAAGATTTCTCAACCGCAAGGTGCTCATAGTAGATCTTAGGTAATTCTTTATCAGTTTTAGTTTAGAAAAACTCCTCTCACAGCTGGCAACACTAACAGCAATTGTGAGAAAAATCCGCAGCAGTATTACAATATTTGGAACCGAGTTACCAAGATTATACTTTACAACTAATACCAACATATTAGTTTTGATATTGATTATTTATAAATATTAAACGTATATTTATAGATTATAACGTATTTACAGAACTTTATGGGTTATTTCCCTTTTTAATGAAATAAATGCATTTATACCAATGCTATTATTAATTAAGCACAACTAAGCGCTTAAATAGGTATGATGGTCAATAAGGCCATCTTCAAGGGAACACAATCCTTACCATTGTCGGAAATTAACGAAGTAAGCAGTGTTTTCGTGGAAAAATAAAATTGTGTCTGGCGTCTTGTATCCTTCTACTGTCCCGACATAAAAAAAAAACTTTTTTTTTCATTGCAGTAGACCAAAAGTGCCGCCCCTCAAAAAGTGCCGCCCGGGGCGGACCGCCCCCTCCGCCCCCCTATAGCTACGCTAGTGCCTGCCACCTACAGATGTGAGAGAGAAGGCCGTCTAAATGGTGGTGTCCTGATGTACATCCCTGAAAACATTCAAAGTGAACTGCTCACGGCATACTCAAATGGAGCCTGTGAACTCTAATCATCATGCTCCGTATAAATAAAGAAGACATAATACTAGTGAATATCTATAGCCCCCCAGATAGCTCTCATCTAGAGCTCACTGAAGTTCTGGAAAAAATCAGGCAATGCCCAGCTATCGTAGACTCAACAAGAGATTTAATCTCTTGTGGTGGTATGAAATCAGGGACAAAAAGGTCCAAATCAAAACACCTGGATGAGTTCATGGAAAAACTCCTCCTAGTACAGCATGTTCACTACCCAACTAGAAAAAATAATATCCTAGATTTAGTGCTGACAAATACTGCAATTACAATTGACCACATTGTTATAACACCACCACTATACACTCCGACCACAATGTCATGCACATATTCACAAACTTGTCTCTCCACAAATGTAAGCAAGACCCATGCCAAATGGACTTGCCATACTCTGACCTAAATCTGCACAGGTCAGACAGGACATCAATAAATAATTGTCTGGGAAAAATAAACTGGGAAAATGAATTAGAAAACCTAGTACAATACAATACCTGCTATCATCAGCATTATACAAGCACACACCAAAGAAAAATTATATTGCAAAGAAGCACCTGACAAAAGAACACAGATACAGAAGGACACTTATGAGAAAGAGAACAAAGCTATCTGAACAAATGACAAAGCAATTAAGTGATACAAGACGTAGTAACATCCGGAAACAGATACTGATGTTAGAACTTAAAATAAAGGAGTCAACCATAAGAGAGAATATTGATAATGAACACAAAGCTATTGGCACTATAACAGAAAATAGCAAATTCTTCTTTAGCTATGCTAACGCAAAGCAGTTATCAAAATGAGCATTGGCCCATTGCTTGCCAAAGATGGACTAACTCTTACATCTAATCCAGAGGAAATGGCAAACATTTTGCAATCTCAATATGCTTTAAGCTGGAGTATCCCTATAGTAGCTAAGAAAATAAAAACCAGCATTTTTTGATAGAGAAGAAAATGACCAAGACAGACCATTATTGGAAGATATACAAATAACCACTAGAGATATACAACAGGCAATAACAGAGCTACCAGGGAGTTCAGCCCTTGGTCCAGATGGAATTGGAGCCAAGATTCATAAGGAATGCAAACATACTTTATCTCTGCCTTTAAAAATCCTGTGGAGATCCTCGCTAGAAACCAGTAGAACACCACCAATCATGAAACAAGCAAATATTACCTGTCTACAAAGAAGGCAAAAGAAAGGAAGCCAAGAACTATAGACCCATATCCTTGACTTCCCATATTATCAAAATATTTGAGAAAGTCCTGAAAAGCCACATTGTAAATTTTATAGAAAATGAACATCTCTTAGAAGACTTTCAACATGGTTTCAGACAAAAGAGATCCTGCCTTACTGAAATTATAGACCATTGCAATACAATCCTACAATATTTGTGAGAAAACCACAATGTTGATGTCATCTGTCTAGACTTTGCAAAAGCTTTTGACAAGGTTGACCATGGAATATTATTCCATAAACTAACAGAACTCGGAATTTGTGGAAAAATAGGAAAATGGATCCATGCCTTTTTCTCTGACAGAAAACAAATAACGATTGTAAATGGAGCAAGATCTAGAGAAAAAGAAGTAATTAGTCGAGTGCCGCAAGGTACAGTACTGGGACCAATTCTATTCATTATAATGCTAAACAATATAAACTGTAACCTAGGAAGCTCTCTCCCGTCATTCGCGGATGATACCAGAATACTAAGACCAATTACAGAAAAAGAAGACTGTGTAGAGCTACAAAAAGATCTACAAACTATCATATATATGTATGGGCAAATGCAAACAATATGACCTTCAATGAAGACAAATTTGAACTAATTAAGTATGAACCAAATAAATGCCTAGAAGAACAATTCAACTACACTGGACCCACAGGAAAAGATATTGTACAAACTAATCATGTAAGGGATCTAGGGGTTATATTATCTGAAGATGCAACATTCAACAGGCACATTGACAAAGTAACCTCATCATGCTACCACTGATGGAGGACGACGGTTGGCCAACTAAAAAAATTTCCGAGGCCGATCTTAGAGAAGGTAGCGATGTTATTTTCGCCTTTCCTTTTGATGACTCTCTATTTGTAGCTTCAAGAGTTCTTCCAGTTATGGTTGCCATCGATTTGTCCATGACAAAGGATGAGGAACTCAGACAGAATTTCAAAATGTTATGATCTGCAAAAAAAGAAATAGGTTAGGTACCTGGCACAGGCATAGTGCATTTTCTAATTACCTGTATACATTATACATTCCGCCCGGGTATGGTGACTCATTTTTTTGAAAAGTATAGGTGATCGTGGTTTTTCCCATTATTTGGCACTATACTAGCACATTGGTATTACCTGTATACAGGCATAACCTTTAAACCGTTAGTCGTATGACATTGGCAGGCACACCAAACGACTTCTCTCATCAAGAGGATTCAGAAGACATCCCTACTTAATGATTTATCTTGATTCAGTAAAAAGTTAAAAAGTACGCATTTTTAAAAAAAACTAGTAATTTCAAGGTCGATGCGAGACCCCTAAATATTGATCAATTTTTGTAAAAATGGTACCAATGTGCTAGTATAGTGCCAAATAATGGGAAAAACCACGATCACCTATACTTTTCAAAAAAAATTGAAAAGTGGGCCACCCTAATGACCATGCTTACCTCGTGGAAATCACTTGTTCTTCCACGCATCGACTACTGCTCTCAATTATGGTTTCCCCACAAACAGAATGAATTGCAAAAAATTGAGGGCCTACAAAGGACCTTTACCTCATATATTAAACAACCTGATGAGCAACAGGTGAGTAAAAACAAATTAAACTACTGGGATAGGCTTAGGGTCCTTGACCTTTATTCCATAGAGAGGAGGTTTGAGAGATACATCCTAATCTATACCTGGACAATTCTAGAAGGGCTTTTAGTTGCCCCCAATACCGAACCAATTGTGCCCACCTCGACAGGAACTGGAAAAATGTGTAAAAAACATCACCTCTCACCAAACAGCCTGAGAAGGATTCAAACGCTTCAATATAATAATATCTCTAGGCAGGGTTCTCTCCTGTTTAACTCCTTGCCTCAGTAGATATAAGTGCAGTCCCAGTAGATACTTTTAAAAAACATTTGGACATGTTTTTAGCCAACATACCCGACAACCCACAGTGTTAGGGTATCAATTCTCAAATCGATCTCTTACCATTTCTATTGTAGAAATTTCCACTTCGTTATATTTTTAATATAATATACCCTTCATACCCAACTGCGCCACAGACCACCTCCGTTTAACCTTTTTCAAACGAGGAAACTTTTTGACCAAATCTGGAATTTCCATTTCCAGAATTAATTCACCACTTTTGCAGAGTGAATGAGGGAATGAATTTTTTATTTATAAAATAAATAAAATTTTATAATTTTATTGTTACAATAATAATTTTAACATAAAACAAATAAGTGTGAAATTTGACTATTTAATTTGACCCTTACCTTACTTTACTGGCAGTGGAACCAAGTGGGACGTACTTTTACAGTTTTATTCTAAAGGATACTACATTTGTATAGTATGCTCCAGAAAATTTATTCATAGCAAAGGAGTTATATGTTATCTATTTAGCAGAATAATTCATGATTCTCCCGGCCAAAGCCGAGAGTTTAAACTTGTATGTTTACATGATTATACAATTTAATTTAAGCCCATGACCTCTACTCGTTTAACACATATCAGTTTGCTTGTAAAATTAGTCTGTAATGTTTGTTTACTGTTATAATGGTATATATATGAGGGTAATTCAATAAGTATCCGCACTTTTTATTTTCACATCTGATAGATTATAAACACATCTCTTCCCAACATAGTCTCCCTGTTTCTCAATACACTTAGTCCAGCGATCTACAAGCTTCCTAATGCCATCACAAAAGAATGTTTTTGGCTGTGTGCGTAGCCATTCATGCACTGCCTTCTTCAGGTCATCATCGCCTTGGAATCGCTGACCTCTCAAAGCGTCTTTTAGTGGTCCAAACAGGTAAAAATCCGAAGGTGCCGGGTCTGGACTGTAGGCTGTATGGTCGAGAACTTCAAATTTAAGTTCTTGAAGCCATTTTCTAGTCTGTGCAGCCGTATGAGGGCGCGCATTGTCGTGTAACAAAATAACACTTTCCGACAATCTCCCTCTCCGTTTTGTGCGAATTGCTTGCTTTAACTCATTCCGAAGCATGTCAGAATACGATGCACTTGTTACTGTAGTCCCACGCTCTAGATAATGTTCAAGAATAGGGCCTCGTGTATCCCAAAACAGTGTTAGCATAACTTTACCTGCTGATGGCTGCGCTTTGAACTTCCTTGCAACGGGAGATGTTGGATGCTTCCATTGCATGCTTTGTCGTTTGCTTTCTGGTTCATAGTGATGGATCCAGGTTTCATCTCCAGTGATAATGCGCTCCAAAAAGTTTTCACCTTCATTATGATACCGCGCCAAAAGACGAGAGCAGACGTCCATACGATTACGCTTGTGCTCTTCTGTCAACTGTTTGGGCACCCATCTTGCACAAACCTTGTGAAAGCCAAGAATGTCATGAACTATCGAATAGGTTGACCCTTGACTGATGTCTAATGAAGATGCGATTTCTTTTATGTTAATCTTCTGTCATCGAAAATCATGGCTCTGGCTTCTTCCTGCTTGTCACCACTGGTTGATGTTGACGGTCGTCCTGAGCGCTGAGCATCTGTCACACATGTCCGACCTTCTTTGAACATTTGAATCCACTCGTACACACTTCGCCGTGATAACACATTATTCCCATATTGAGCACATAAACGCGTGTGAATTTCAGCTCCTTTCATACCTTCTGCCCACAAAAAACCCACGGATCTCTGTTCTTCCGGAGTACAAATTGAAAGCGGCGCAGCCATGCTCACTACACGTATGATATGTGACAGCTACGAGTAGCCTAAATTAGCCTATACTGTTGCAAGCCTAAATAAGCCTATACTGTTGCTAGCCTAAATAAGCCTATACTGTTGCTAGCCTAAATAAGCCTATACTGTTGCTAGCCAGTGGCGGACCTACATTTTTGGGACCCTGAAGCTTGAACTGTTATGGGGGCCCCTTCGCAACCAGCAACAATAGGGCAACATCCAACAAGGTTCAAAGGGCCTTGCTGCCCTTGCCCTTGAATAGATTCTGGCGAGCTCAGCGAGCCTATACAGCTGAGGGTTCGGGTGCTGCAAGCCCCCGAGAAAATTTTGAAATTTGACCAATTACAGGGGCGTTTTGAGGCCATATGAAATGGGTATTAGAGCATATTCTAAGGTCAATATTAAGTACTTCAACCCATTGGATTATGATTCTATCACTAAAATAGCCTTATTTTAATAACAAACACTTTAAAAAACTCCATCGATTTTGTTGAAAAATTCACTCATTAAAAAAAAATTTGCTTCAGGGCCCCTCCTGGATTAGGGGCCTTGAAGCTTAAGCTTCATTAGTTTCATAGTAGATCCGCCACTGTTGCTAGCCTAAATAAGCCTATAGATTTCAGTTTCGCTCGTTATTACTAATATATATTATATATACTATATTTTGTGTATTATCACTCAAATAAAAAGTGTGGATAATTATTGAAGTACCCTCGTATATTGGGACTATGTTCGCGCTCTTCAGGATGCCCGGTATTTCTTCCGTGTCTAGTGATCGTCTCCATATCCAATATAAGGGCTCAGCGATTGCATTCTTGCAGTTTTTGATCAGTGTGGCATTCCATTTGTCCGGTCCTGCCGCTGAGTGTGCTTTTAGTTTCTCTATAGCTTGTGTAATATCATCTGTCGTGAAGTCGAAGTCCGTTATACTTTCCCCTTGTACTGTAGTTCTACTTCAAAGAACGCGTTTCTATTGCATATGAGTTTGTCAGTTTTTGGGATACTGAAAGATGATTCATACTGAGCTCTTAATATTTCAGATACTTCTGTTAGATCATCAGATAAAGCACTGCCTTCGTTTTTCAAAGGTCCGATAGGCGTATGGTTTTTCGACTTCCTTTTTGCAAAATTATAGTACTATGAGTTAACCTTTATCGCTTCTATAGCGTCGTCTTCTTTTTCTGTATGCTTCTCAGTTAGTTCCTGTATGACGCAATCGATACTCTGCAGTTTATCATTTAATATTTTTCTGATGTTGTTATCTTTACAGTTACTTAATTTTGCAGTCACTCTTTTTCTCTTTCGAAGCAATGACCTCTTTTGTTTCTCGAACCTGCTTCTCTCTCCTTTTTGTTGTATATATATATATATATATATATATATATATATGACATACACAGACCGTGCCTGGAACAAGGAACTCTTCTAGGAAAATTAAATCCACTATAGTCAGAATATGTAATAGTAAATGACAACTACGATAGTTTTTTTTTCATGATGCTAGCCCGACGTGGGCAACGGGTCACTCGCAAAGAGGCCCCAAAAATAGAGCTACCCTCACCAGCTACAGTATCTGCAAAGCAGATAGGATCCAGCTTTCGGACAGGATCTAGGGTTTAAAGCAGCCTAACCCAGCTACATTTAGAACCTCAATATAAGCAAAAGACTCGCTGCCTTCACGTCAGATTGAATACATCAAAGAAAAAGGGGTAACTATTATATTTTTAGCCAAAAAACAAAACTTAAACCTCAGCTGGCAGAATTGAGCGTCCATTTTTCAAGGCACATAACATGTCCGTTTCATGATGGGAATGAACTCAGAATGGTTCCCTGAGGTTTTTTATGATACACACAGACCGTGCATGGAACAAGGAACTCTTCTAGGAAAATTAAATCCACTATAGTCCAAATTCTTCTTCTTCTGCAGCTTAAATCTCATCTCTATTTGGGGTCGTTGTTCTTGATGAATCTTCCCCATGCTCTTCTGTCACGCACCATGTCCTCGTCCAAATTTTTCTCCCGGATGTCTGCCGCCACGCAATCCCTCCACCTCGTCTTCGGTCTACCTCTTCTCCGTCCCGGCACCTCCATTTCCAGCACCCTACGTCCCACGTAATCCTCCTCTCTTCTTCATCATGTGCCCATACCATCTCAGTCTGGCTTCTTGGACTTTTCTTGACACCTCTACTACTTTCACCGCTCCTCTAATGCATGGGTCGGGGAACTTTTTTGGGTATTACCCAAAAATCTATTTGAGTTAAATGAAATTACCCCCAGACTTCAAAGTAAACAAAAACAAGCCAATTGCTCTTAAAATTGTTGCATATGGTATACAAAAAATTCAAATTAAAAAAATGTTTATTGGATCCATTATTATGGAAAAATAAAAAAAGCCACACATGCTAGCATAAGAATAGCACACAAACAAAATTAGTAAAAAGGATTGAAGAACTGAAGAATTTCATTCAAAACATCTCCACTTCAGATTTTGGAAAAATGATGCTGTTTCATTTTTGATACAACAACATCAAAATCAGGACGTAAATTCGTAATATTCTAAAATTTAGAATAACGTCACATTTATGTAACAAAATAAAATAAAAATATACGAAAAAAATATCAGCACAAAGTGTCAAGCACTAAAAGCACCTGTTCGTTTCATGATACCATACACACGACTGAGGCTCTGAGGGAAGTGTCTCTCATACGGCACTCATTACCCCCAAAATTTTTAAATTTATCCCATTTGGAGTAATTTACCCCTGTTCCCCGACCACTGCTCTAATGCGTTCGTTTCTGATTCGATCCCTTCTAGTTACACCGCACATCCATCGCAACATTTTCATTTCAGCCACATCCATCTTTCTGTCACTAGTCTTCTTCACTGGCACCGTCTCCATTCCGTACAACATGGCTGGCCTAACCACTGGTTTGAAGACCTTCCCTTTCAGCTTCACCGGCATCCTACGATCACAGAGAACTCCCGACACCTCTCTCCAGCTCCTCCATCCCGACTGTATCCTACGATTCACCTCTCCCTCTGCTCCCCCTCTGCCTCGATTGTTGATCCCAAGTATTTAAAACGATCTACCCGTTTGATCAGTTCACCGTTTAACATCACTCCCCCTCCTTCATCCGGTTGTACATTACAGCTCAGATATTCAGTCTTTCCGACTAACTTTCATACCTCTACTTTCTAATGCCTCCCTCCAATTTTCTAGCTGTTGTTCTACCTCCTGTCTTGTCTCTGCGCACAACACTACATCATCGGCATACATCATGCACCAAGGAGCAACCCCTCTAACCTCCTCAGTCAACACATCCAACACCACGTTGAATAGGAATGGACTTAGTGCTGACTCCTAATGCAGACCAACTCCAACACCAAAACTCTCCGTCACACCAACACTACACCTCACTTTCGTCGTAACCCCTCTATACATTTCCCGAATCAATCTGACGTACTTCTCTGGAACCATCTTCTCCCTCAGGCACCTCCAAACCTCTTGTCTCGGTGTCCTATCATACGCCTTCTCTAAGTCTATGAAAACCATGTGCAATGTCTTCTGTCCTTCCCTGTACCTTTCCTCCAACTGTCGTAATGCAAAAATAACATCAGACGTACTTCGTCCGGGCATAAAACCGAATTGCTCTGTCGACACGCCTGCCTCCTCCCTCAGCCTTAAGTCCACAATTCGCTCCTACACCTTCATGGTGTGCGATATCAGCTTGATACCCATATAATTTGAGCATTCCTGTATATCCCCTTTCTCCTTGAATATGGGTACTATGATACTGGCACGCCATTGCTCCGGGACCACCTCTTGGTCGCAGAGCTTTTCCATAAGATCATGCAGGAGATCCACTCCTTCATCGCCAAGTGCCTTCCATGCTTCTGCCGGTATGTCATCAGGACCCGTTGCTTTACCACTCTTCATTTTATCCAACGCCTTCTTCACTTCCGCTCTTTCCACCTTCCTCGTCATTGCCATATTCGGTAGTCCATCCTCATGGACCAACCTAGGGTTTTCCTCATTTAATAGTTCCTCAAAATATTCCTTCCATCTAGCCTGTATATCTTTCTCTCTCCGCAGTACTGTCCCATCCTCTCTTTTAACCTGTTTCACTTGAGTAAAATCCTTTGTGGCTTTATTCCTGCTTTTAGCCAACCTGAATATTTCCTTTTGCCTCTCTCGAGTTTCTAATTTCTCATACAGATCACGACATGCATGGGCTTTTGCCAGTGCCACCGCCTTTTTGCCTGTTTCTTTGCGTTTTTTATATACTTCCTTCCGCTTACCCGACCTAGTTTCCTCCCACAGTTTCTTTGCTTGTTTCTTACATTGTAGGGACTCTTGGATGTCATCATTATACCACCATCCTTCTTTATCTTTCCACACTCTACCGGATGTTTCACCTAATACAGCCTTTCCTACGGTTTGTATTACATTTGCATTATGTTGCCACCAGTTTTGTACATCTTCTGGCGTACTGGTCTCGCTCAGCACCCACTCTTTTAAACTCTCTTCTCTTCTTTCAGCTTATACCACTTGATTCTCTTAACACACGTTTCTCGTGTCTTTCTCGGTCTCCTCAACATCAGCTCCATAACTAGTATCCAGTGCTGTGGTCCACTAGGGCATATCATACTTTTCCGAGTCCGAATTTCACTCTGGCTAATATGTATTTTTATGTAAAATTTAATTCTAAGAGGGGTTTCTTTTCTGCAACTTTTCCCCAAAATCGCGTTATCATGTTCAAAATTGCGGTTTTCTGTTCTATGTTGAAATACTGAATATTCAATTGAACACAACCTCATATTTTTAACCCTTTGCCGTAATTTGTTGACATTTAGACACATTAACTTTGCTTAACTCTTACACAGGTTTAATACATACATACATACATAAGAAAAAAATCTACTCCATTTGAATCTTTGTAACTTCCGAAGCTTCAGGAATCCAGATGTCTTCTGTAAACTTCGAAGACAGCAGGAGACAGATCAAACGCAGCGAAGAGGAAGAAGAAAGAGGAGGCTACTAATGAGGAGCTTCTCATGAAAGACTTTGAGGAGGACGAAGAGCCAAACTTGGAAGAAGCTGCAAAGAAGTCTCTGGCAATGCTGAGGCTACTGAAGCTCCTATGGACGTTCTCGCTGAAGTACCTGCCGAACTCCAACTTCTGCTACACGAAACTACATGAAGATCCAAGGGACAGCTTCAGCAGCTTTGAGGTACAGGGTGGCAAATGTTCCGGCAGCTGCAGTTGCCACTGGCTTCCTGAACGACCTCATCAAGGCCGGTCATCTTTTCAAAGACAAGGCTTACTTGGCCATAGATGGCATGAAAGTCTGGAGGGCCAAGGAGGAAGTAATGGCCTCATCAGTTGAAGCTCTCACGCAGAGGTCAGAGGAGGAGAAGATCTCTGGGATATTCTTTGATGGCAAGCAGGATAGGAACACAAAGGTGTTGAAATATGACGAAGTGACAGGGAGATTTCATCCTGGCAAAGTGATCGAGGAGCATTACACTATCACGTGGGAGCCTCAAGGAAAGTACCTCTTCCATTTCACTCCCGAGGAACCTGAGGAAGGAGAAAAGCCTGCTCATAAGATCGTTCAGGGCCTGCATGAGTGGCGTCTGGATCACGGAGCTGACGAGAGCCTTGTAATGATTGGAGGAGACTCTACCAACACCAACACGGGGTGGTCTGGAGGCGCCATAGCCCTATTGGAGAAGATGCTGGGTCGCAAGTGCCACTGGATGATCTGTCAGCTCCATGTGAACGAGTTCCCCCTGAGGCACTTAATCAAGCTGGACGGCCCTGTAACTCCCCGGTCAGGCTTCAGTGGGACTATTGGAAAACTTCTCGAGAAAGTGAATGAACTTGAGGTTAACTTCAACTTCAAACCAGTGGAAGGAACTGAAGATATCATAGAGCTGCCAGTAGAGATAGTCAAATCTCTCTCCACAGACCAGCACAACTGCTATCTTCTGATCAAAGCCATCAAGTCTGGAAGTCTCAGTCCACAGTTGGCTGGTCTCAAGTGCGGACCTCTGAACCAATCCAGGTGGCTCACTACTGCACAGGCCATCTTGCTGTTGTGGATGAAGGAGCACGGACTGAAGGGGGGAGGTGTTGAGGAGGCTCGAGGTCCTCTTGAAGTTCTGCCTTAACTTCTACTTCAAAATGTACCACGACATCAAAGTGATGCACCACCTCAAATTTGGTCCTGCACACGTTTTTTCAAGCCCGAGGCTGCTGAGGAACCAGACTACCGAGGTCAGGAACATCATCTCTGCTGCAGTGATAAGAGTAGCTTACCACGCACATCCTGAAAACATCCTGGCTTCATTCCTGTGCAGTGAGGATGAGCATCAGAGAGCTTTTGCTGTGAGCCAGACAGAGAAGATCAGAGAAGGAAGAGACTTTGGTGATGCGACAGTGAGGCCCCATAAAAATCCCAAAGTCAATCTGCAAGCCACTTCACCTGAGGATCTCATCAACTGGGAATCAGAGAATATTTACGAGCCTATTTTCACCTGCAAGATGACCTTGACTGAGCTCGAGGATCTCAGGAAAACTCCACTCAAAGTGGACGCTTTCTCTGTTCATACTCAGTCCTGCGAGAGAACTGTACAGGAAGTGTCAACTGCTTCCCAAGCTGTGTACAGTCACGAGAGGAGAGATGGGTGGGTGAGAGCCAGGATAGACCATTGAGAAATGCTCCCAGTGTTCAGATCGAAGCAGGACATACTTAAGAGCTTTTCAGGTTCGAGTGGCTGATGAAGAGGCTGAAGCCATCGTTAATGCTCATAAGAGCTGAAAGTCCTCATAAGATCATAATATAAGATCTTATGACGCCACGCTTTTCAGGGATCCAGGAAGAACAGGCGTGTAAACCTACACGTGGAGGGGGCAAGTCTCCCGCTACTCGATCAGAGTAGAGCTGGTGAGCCGCGCCTATTCTTTGAAGAAAAACTTAAAATTCTTAAGTTTTACAGTACATGAAATCTAAAATTTTTTTCAGCATCCAGAGGTGTTGAAACATGCAAGAAAGCAAGGATGAGGTCAGAAAAGCAGCTTTTAGACTAAATCATATGCAGAACAGCTGCGCGCTTTGGTTTGGGTGCCCTGAGGCTGCGTTACGCAGCCTTCAAATCAGAAAATCGCGATTTTGACCATGAAAATGAGATTTTTCGGAAAAGTTGCAAATAATAAACCCATCTTAGAATTAATTTTTACATAGGAATACATATTAGCCACTTTGTTTTCCCAAAATTTCAACCCTGAACCCAGAGTATATGCCCTAGACTGGTCCACTATAGTCCAAATAAGTAATGGTAAATAACAAATACTATAGTTTTTTCTTTTTCATGATGCTACACCGACGTGGGCAACAGGTCACTCGCAAAGAGGTCCCAAAAATATAGCTTCCCTTACCAGCTATCTGCAAAGCAGATAGGATTCGGCTTTGGGACAGGACCTAGGGTTTAAAGCAGCCTAGCCCAGCTACATTTAGAACCTCAATATAAGCAAAAGACTCGCTGCCTTCACGCCAGATTGAATACATCAAAGAAAAAGGGGTAACTATTATATTTTTAGCCAAAAAACAAAACTTAAACCTCAACTGGCAGAATTGAGCGTCCACTTTTCAAGGCACATAACATGTCCGTTTCATGATGAGAATGAACTCAGAATAGTTCTCTGAGGTTTTTTATGATACACACATTCATTCCCATCATGAAACGGACATATTATGTGCCTTGAAAAGTGGACGCTCAATTCTGCCAGCTGAGGTTTAAGTTTTGGTTTTTGGCTAAAAATATAATAGTTACCCCTTTTTCTTTGATGTATTCAATCTGACGTGAAGGCAGCGAGTCTTTTGCTTATATTGAGGTTCTAAATGTAGCTGGGCTAGGCTGCTTTAAACCCTAGGTCCTGTCCCAAAGCTGAATCCTATCTGCTTTGCAGATAGCTGGTGAGGGAAGCTATATTTTTGGGACCTCTTTGCGAGTGACCCGTTGCCCACGTCGGGTTAGCATCATAAAGAAGAAAAAAACTATAGTATTTGTCATTTACCATTACTTATTTGGGCTATAGTAGATTTAATTTTCCTAGAAGAGTTCCTTGTTCCATGCACGGTCTGTGTGTATCATAAAAAACCTCAGGGAACCATTCTGAGTTCATTCCCATATATATATATATATATATATAGGAATGAACTAAAATATGTTACTCTTTTATATACGCATTACTACATACTTAAAGATATATTTTGATAGGTAATACACGTACAATTTTTAAATCATTTCCTTTTTGCATCATCGTGAGCGCGGATGTCGTGCGTCATTTTTCGTTTTGCCATAAAATTAGTTCAGGAATTTAATTTTAATTATAATTGCGAATTAAATTTTGTTCCTAAGCAAACACTGACGTTGGTCACGGCCCCTATCATCCTGTTGCTTGATGTGACTCATGCATGAATCATTTAGCAAGAAATGTACAACTCTCTCTCTCTCTCTCTCTCTCTCTCTCTCTCTCTCTATATATATATATATATATATATGTGTTTGTGTTAGACACAGACCGTGCATGAAACAAGGAATTTTTCTGCGATATTGAATGCACTATAGTTCAAATAAGTAATGGTAAATGGCAAATATTGAAGTTTTTCTTTTTCATGATGGAAGCCCAACGTAGGCAATGGGTCACTAGCAAAGAGGCCCCAAAATATAGTAAATACTAAGTAAATACTGTATAAACGTATAGGACCTAACCTTGGGTCAAGGTCTAAGGTTTAAAGCTAACCTAAGACAGCTTTCAGAACTCAATATATGCATTATGCAAGAAACACGTTGCATTTACATCGGATCAAATACACAAAAGAAAAAGGGTAACTTGTATTTTTAGCCCAAATCTAAAACTTAAATCTTGATCGGCAAATTTGAGGGTCCATTTTTCAAGGCACTTAATACATCCTATCTGCTTAACATATTTGCTTAGTATATGGCTGGTGAGGGAAGCTATATCTTGGGGGGGCCTGTTTGCTAATGACCCATTGCTTACGTTGGGCTTCGGGCTTCCATCATGAAAAAGAAAAACTTCAGTATCTGCCATTTACCATTCGTATTTGAACTATACTACTATACCGTGTAGTGGTCCACAGAGATGGGCACGATCTTGATCTTCAAGATCAAGATCAAGATCGTGATCCACTTTTATTATGGTGATCTTGATCTTGATCTAAGATCACTTTATTTCTTGTGATCTTGATCTTGAAGATCACTTTAGACTTCAAGATCACTTTTAATTTCAGATTCTTAAATATGCCGCTATGCGAATGTCATTTGTTTTTTGTCCAAGCGACATCTGGTGGCAACTTTGTTCAACACCGACTGTTTATGTTTTCTGTTAGTTGGGTGACTTGCGTCATGCGTGGGCTCATGGAAGGTGTAGTTGCTGTGGAATTTAGGCTCGTAAAAAGTGTAATTTACTGTGCAATTATGTTAAAAGTGTTCTATTAATATATTATTATATATAGGCATAAAATATAGCCTATAGGTCCGTATTCATAATAAATTAATTCTAAACATATTTTATTTACAGATTGAATTTTTTAATAATGAGTGCAATTTTACAACTTCAACAGGCTCCCAAGGGAACCAAATATTCTAGGTTGTCACCAGAACAGTATTCAATATATTTAGATAACAATGTTGGTAATAAGGATCAATCTGTGCTATTGAACGGAAAATATTTTCAAATTGTCGAAAAAACTGGAAACAGTATCAAAGTTATTTGTAGGCAGTGTACAAAGAAAACTACAATTCTGTCTGCTGGCCTCGACTCAACAAGCAATCTTCTGAGGCACCTCAGGGTTAGTACTACTTAGTAACTAAGTAGTAAGTAGCAACATTAACATAATGGTTCAAGTCATATTTTAAGTGACTGGTGCCATACAAGACTAATGCTACATTTACATAGACGTCCATTTGAATATATTGTGCACTTCAGATATTAATAGATTATGGACTAGTAACTACATTAAAAACTGCCGATATCCAACTATAATAAAACGCCAGGTGTATCTGTCTTTCTCTCTGTCTGATCCATGTCTGTAATTTCTCCTATTTAGTTACTGAAGGACGAAATTCGGCTTTCAATTTAACATAGGATAAAAATGCACTGATCATGGTGAAAATAATTTTAGTTAAAGATAACAAAATTTTAGAATCTTGTTAAGTATTAATTTCAACTAGAAGTTTGATACTCTGATAATATTATACAGGGTATTAAGTGTTCAAGAAGTCTCTCCGCATGATAATAATTTATTTTCTTGTGCAGAAACTACATTCGGATCTTTTGGGTGAATATGAATCGGAGAAGAAATCTCGCAAGCGTCCAGCTAAAGAAGAAGATGCCAGCGGCAGCAATGCTGGCCCTGCCAAAATTGCCAAGCAGTCAACACTAAGCATGTTCCACATTTCCAAGCAAAAACCAGGACCACCAATATGCAAGGATATCCTTGAAAAGAAGATTCTCTCGCTTGTGGCTAATGGGCTCCTACCATTGAGCCTAGTTGAACTACATGAATTTAAGGATCTTCTTTCATGTTAGTATAACTCAAATATTTTGCTATTTTTTCCATAGCTAATATCTGATTAAAATAATTAATCATATTATTTGTATGAACATTAGACTATCGCTAGCCTAGCTAAATATTTTGATATTTTTTCCATAGCTAATCTATTGTATTTGTTTTAATTTTTAAATATTTTTTTCAGACGTCAACCCGGCTGTTCAGGTGCCATCTAGACGCACCCTGGCTAGATCTCTTGCAACAACAACCAGTACAATGAAGGAAGACATACAAGCAAAACTGGCAGCAGTTGACCATGTGTGTGTTACATGCGACATATGGTCAACTAATCACCGCAGTTTCATGGGAGTCACTGCGCATTGGGTATGCTATTGATTTAGTGTATTATTTTTATATAATTGATAAATTGACCATTGGTGATAGACTGATAGTCTGATAGACTTATAGTATAATCTTTTCAATTATTCGACATGTGTTCCTCATTCATTAATTTGGTGAGTCTTCATTTTGCTGTGATTCACACTAATTCACTGATTCTGTCATCTGTCATTGTGTCTGATTCACAGCAAAATGTGGAAGAGTCCATATTCACAGGCTGTGAATATGGACTCTTCCACATTTTGCTCTTATGGGATGGGTCACTGATGTGGTGGTATGGTAGGCGACTCATCGCTGAATTGCCTCCTTTATATCACATAGTTCTTCTCTTCAATGTTTGGTGGCGCAGTTTAGCTGGTGCGTGTCTAACCAATATTATTAAATTAAGCTTAAAAAAATGTTCATACAAACATTGATTTTATATTCTTACATTACAGATCAATGATGACTTGTCGCGAGGATCAGCTGCACTGGCATGCCGAAGATTTCGTGGAACACATAGCTTTGATAAAATTGCTGGAATATTGGACAGATCAACTCGGAGCATGGTTTATCTTATAGAAAAGTTGTATCTACAGTCACCGACAATGCATCGAACATGGTGAAATGCTTTAAAGAGTTCGGTGTTCGTGTTCAGAATCGTACTGACGACATTGAGAAGATGATGCAGATGAAGATGATGAAAAAGATTCAGATGAAGAGGTTATCATCAGCAACTTTCCTGAACATTCAGGAGAGCATGGAGAGGATCAGTGAAACTATCATCCCATATTCGATGTGCCTCCCACACATTGAACTTGGTAGCAACAACTGATGCAGATAAAGGACTGAATTCACCTGGACAAAGAAGATAAAGCATTCTGCAATGGGAAAATGTTTCGGCGCTGTGGAATGCTGCTGGTAAACCCAAGTCAGCAGAAAAAATACAGGGAATAACTGGCGTCCAATTTAGGTACCATGCGTCACCCGTGGAACTCAATGTACGACTCATTAAGCCAAATATATAAACATAAGAACGACGTGAATGTAGCTCTTGAAGAACTGAATCTCCATCCTCAAAGAGAATGAATTGGAATTTATTTCAGAATATTTGTCTGTTCAAAACCATTGCAGCAGCCCTCAACAAATACAGGCAGAGAAAGAATGCTACTACGGTTGTCTTCTTCCAACAGTCCTAGGACTCAAGATGCCCTCGCAAGATTGGAGCCTATCCAACCAAACGACCTGCGCTTGAGACACTGCATGCATTACTGGCAGCAGTCGTCTCTGGCTTCAATGCCAGATTGGTCATTTTTGTCGTTGAGCCCCGAGGTAACTGATGCCGTTTTGGCCTCAGTATCTCATCCGTATTTCAAACTTAGATGGATATCATTGTTGCAAGGGCCTAATTTCGGCGATCATGAAGCAATCAAGTCTCAAGTAAAAGACAAGCTGCAAATGGCTGTAAGAAATTGTAATTCTGACAGCAGTGGTAATAGTTCGGTGAACTCAGACTCATCATCTGAAGACGATTTCTTCAGAACTATGGACGGCTCATTCTCTGCTCCTAACAACAAGGAAGACTTGGAAGTCCTCAATTATTTGCAGGACACCAGTAAGGCACTCGACTCTTTAGATAGGTATCCTGCTATAAAGAAGATCTTCAAGAGGTATAACACCACGCTACCCTTCCTCTGCACCAGTGGAACGGTTGTTTTCGTTTGCTGGCATGGTTCATAGCCCCAAACGAAGTCGTCTCTCGGATGGTAACTTTGAACAATTGGTTTTGCTGAAAGCAAATGTTTACAGCGGTTGAACATTAAATTAACACTCTTAACTTGCGGTTTTTACACTTATATTGTCAGTAATTGCGTACTGCAGTAAAACTGTAAAATTAAATTCTATGTAAAAAATGTTTACTTATATATGCTGACCATTCGTTGATATGGGTTATGGACCTGGTGAAATGAGAATTGAGAAAAATAGAACTAAAAACTATATGTAGGTCATTTAATAGTTTTTTCTTTGCTGATAAGTTATGATAATACTAAGTTTTAAGTTTACCACCTGAAAAACTGAAAGGGGAATCGTCAATCCCGTGGTTTAGATCAGGTGACATGGGTAGGATGCGATGCTTGTATTGCCTCAGCCCTCAGGGGAGTATTAGGAGTGATACTTTTCAGGAGTGATTAACAAAATAATTTGTTTTTGTTTACTCTACAAGAGTACAACTTTTTTCAATTCATATAAAAGTGATCTTAAAAAGTGATCTTGAAAAGTGATCTTCAAGATCACGATCTTGATCTGGATCTTCAAGATCACATTTTTCTGGTGATCTGATCTTGATCTTCAAGATCACATTTTTCTGGTGATCTGATCTTGATCTTCAAGATCACCAAAGTTGGTGATCTTGCCCATCTCTGGTAGTGGATTTAATATCCCAGAAGCGTTCCTTATTTCATGCACGGTCAGGAGACCATTCTGAAAAGTCTGAAAAGTCACTTCCTATTTTTAAATTCTTATTGCTCCTAAACGAAAAGGGATATGAAAACATTTCTTTAACTGAAATGAAGCTTATTTATTACCGTTTAATTTATTACAAAATTAAAAAGTTTTAATACAAGGTTAAAGTTCAACGTAGGCTCCAGCATTGTCCACACACTTCTGTAACCTGAGTGGGAAAATGCTGGCGAATTGCTCTTCATACAAAATGAGGCTCCACCACATTTTTCATTAACTGTTCGTGCCTGTTAGATAACCACTTCTCCGGACGGTGGTTAGGTCGTCGAGGGCCAACGGAATGGCCTGCTGAAAATCCAGCTTTAACGCCATGCTACTTCTTTCTGTGGAGCTGGGTCAAAGAAGAAGCGTAGAAATCAAAACCAAGGACCATTCATTGATGAACTTGAAAACAAAATTTGTGATGTTCTTGGTAATGTACCACGTAACTTCTTGCGAAAATCTATTGAAAATGTACTGGTAAGGTTACAGAAGTGTGTGGACAATGCTGCAGCCTACGTTCAATTTCAACTTTGTATTAAAGCTTTTCAATTTTATAATAAAGTAAACGGTAATAAATAAGCTTCATTTCAGTTAAAGAAATGTTTTCATGTCCCTTTTCTTTTAGGAACAATAAGAATTTAAAAATAGGGAGTAACTTTTCAGACACCTTGTATATACAGTGTATATATATATATATATATATATATATATATATATATATGAAAAATTATTTCACGAAAGTGACACGTGAAAAATATTTATGATGAATAAAACCACGAAGGAAAAAGAAACACAAAGGGGTGCTCAAGCGCTTTCGTCTAATGACATCCTCAGTGTTCCTGAGGATGTCATTAGACGAAGCGCTTGAGCACCCCTTTGTGTTTCTTTTTCCTTCGTGGTTTTATTCATCATATATATATATATATATGTGTGTGTGTGTGTGTGTGTGTTGATCGATAGGTTTTGGGTCAACTGTTTTTCTGGGCACTATATATATACATACACACACACACGAGTATATTTCCCGGCAAATTCAAATGCATTTTTTTTATAATATTTATATTGATTAATTGATGCTTATATTTTTATTATTTTATGAATTTATTCGAATTATTTGTTTTTTCTGAATTTGTGAACATGATAATTAATTTATTTTTTTTAAAAAGATCTCATTTATATTTCAAATTGTAATAACTTCTGATTGTAGAAAAATATGATTTTTGTTTGTTAGTGTTTATCTTGCAAAGTATTGCGTCATTCAAGGTCAGCTGTTGGCTTGGGCCCACTACGCGAGGTTTCACCATTCGTATCATTGATCGTTCATTGAACTTTTTTAGACGCTTTTGAAACGTTTCTCAACGTATATTTTTGTTTGCTGCGATATAAAGTTCTGTCAAGTCCTTATATATATATTATATATATATATATATATATATATATATATATATATATATATATATATATATATATATTACAGGGAATCTGTGTAACTAGGGATTTCATATAAGGTTAAGTCGTGATATTTTCGTTAAACCTACGACAAATTATTGAATGCCCGGTTGGGTCAACTGTACCCCTCTTGATGATTGGTTAGGTTAAGTCATATTTTCGTTAAAACTAACGAAAATATCGCGACTTAATCTTATATGAAATCCCTAGTTGCACAGATTTTCTGTGACATCTATATATATTAGGGAATGAAACGGATACCCTGGTACCCACTCGTTATGAAAGAACCGGGTTCAAATACTCATGATGATGACTGATGCAGTAACTTTCTCCCAAGAATATATGTAATTGCGCGCGTTTTTGATAGATGTTTGCTTCTCAATTATGACGACTGGAATTTAATTTCTATGTTATTACCGTGCTTAAAACCACTTGAAATTGCTACAACGGCACTTAGTGTTGAAGGTCATGCGTCTGCTTCAACTTTATATCCAATAATATTAGGCCTTATAACTGTTCATTTGAAGCCTGAAACGTGCGACCATGCTATCGTTAAAAATGTTAAAGAAGTAATATGTAACGAACTCCTAGGAACGTTTAGAACTAATACAGTTGATATAGGCACCTCAGTTCCATTGTTAACTAGTGCATTAGATCCTCGCTTTAAAACCTTGGCTTTTTTAACAACCTATCAAAAAATGTGCGTTTTCGATGAACTTAAACGTAGACTTTCTTTAAATGAAGATGCAGTTGAACAGCCATCAAAAAACGTAAAGTCGGTGTTTTTGTCGTATTTAATTGGTGTTAAAGATGCTGACAACGCCAGTTATAGTGAATTTCAACAATATGAAAAATTTATTTCGGAGGCTGAAGATATTAATCCTGTTGCTTGGTGGAAATTAAATGCTGAAAAGTTTCCAAATTTGGCTAAATTAGCTAGGCAATATTTATGCGTTCCAGCAACATTAATTAACCCCAGCAGAGCGTTTTTTTTCACAAATGGGATGAATAATAAGTAAATTAAAAAAAAGAATTTCACCTAGCACTGCTGAAGCGATACTTTTCTTAAAGAAAAATAAATGACTTTAGTGGATTTCAAAACATAGAACGTGATGAGTAGTAACTTATAAATGCAGTAAATGAATGATTTGCTTTGTTTTCGTTATTAGAAAGAGAGAATAGTTTTTCTTTTTTTTCCTGGTTTCTTTTCCTTACTGTAGAATATATATAATTATTATATATATATATACATATATAAATATATATTTCTCCTGTATGTTTTTTTCCTACTGTAGAATATATATATAATATATATATATATATATATATATATATATATATATATATATATATATATATATATATATACCCGGCAAACCGGGTACCCGGGTAGATAAACTGAACTAATTTTCAATCCCTAATATATATATATATATATATATATATATATATATATATAGTCAGGGCCCTGCGAAGCTTCGAGATTCGATTTGATTTCGAATCGGGAGAGAGGATTTGATTTGATTCGTTAGCTTGGGTTCCGATTCGATATTTTCGAATCTCCATTAAGTCCGGTAAACAACATCAGTGATGCTGTTTTGAAGAACACTTTCGTAAATAAACACTTTTCTTTTTACTTACATTATAATTCAATCTATATACTGAGACCAATCTCTTGTGCACGAACACTTTTATCATACTTTAATACCATTGTTCCTCCTCATGATCAAATACTTAATACATTTTTTTTAAGAAGGATTTACTTTGTCATTTGTTCTCAACAAGATTTAATTAATTTATGCTTATTATTAATTGTGTGCAGAAACACTCTAATCTATATGTGTACAGTTGATTTGATTCGAGATTCGACTCGATTTGAATTGTTTGGAATGATTTGATTCGAGATTCGATTCGAAAAAAATTGTAATTCGCAGGGCCCTAATATATATATACAGAGACATAGACAAGGGGTCTACTGGGGCTTCAGCCGCCCCCGAAATAAAATCATAGGTTTGATATTTCTATGCATTACTTATGAGTAAGTACGCCATGCCAAGTACCTTCAGCTACTAATTTCCAATGTTTTGCTGCTTAGTTCATGACATAAACTTCAAATGTAATCTTAACAGGCACTAGAGATGAGTTTGCTCACCTGGCTTTCATATTGTATGCTTTAATGCATCTGCCCTATGCAGTGTGTTGTAACAGAAGCTTCTTCAACATAGCCTTCAAAATGTGTTAACTGACGTCTAGCATGCAACCTAAAATTAATGCCATTAGCTCTGCACAAAGGTCCAAAAACAGTTTAAAAGTCTTTACTGGGGTATTGTGTTTCTTCAGGAGTATGTTAATACATGTGTTCAGTTATTAACATGCGCTGCAGGTGTTTACATATAAAATCCTTGCAGGGGAGCTAACTGTGTAGTTTAAGGTATATTTCTGTGTTTCAAAAAGCAAAAATGGGTGCCAAAGCTCAGTTAACAACAGAAAAAAGACAGTTGATTGTAACTTTGAGAAATGAGGGCCAATCACTGAGGCAAATTGCAAAAAAAAATAAAAGTTTCTATGAATGCGGTCGTTTGTGCCATTAAACGGTACGAAGAAACTGGTCAAATAAGGACAGAAAAAGGTCAGGGCGATCAAGAACCACAACAGACTCAGAGGACAAGTATATCCGAGTCACCAGTCTGCGCAACAGACGCCTCACAGCACCTGAAATCAAAGTCCAGCTGAACAACTCCAGAAGTACAACAGTTGCAACATCAACTGTTCAGAGAAGACTAAGAGAGGCAGGATTAAAAGGACGAACTGCAGCAAAGAAACCAATGCTGAGACTCCAGAACAAAAAGAAAAGGCTAGCCTGGGCTAAAAAACACCAAAAATGGACTATTGAGCAGTGGAAATTTGTCCTTTGGACTGACGAATCAAAGTTCGAAGTGTTTGGATCCAAACGCAGAGTATTTGTGCGGCGCAGAGCGGGTGAAAGAATGACACAGCAGTGTGTTGTGCCAACAGTGAAGCACGGTGGAGAAAGTGTGATGGTCTGGGGATGTTTTGCAGGGGAGCAAGTTGGAGATCTCCACAAAGTCACTGGAATACTGAACCAACGTGGCTATCACAGCATTCTACAGCGCCATGCCATCCCATCTGGACTGCGACTAGTTGGCCAACAGTTCATAATGCAGCAAGACAACGATCGTAAACACAATTCCAAGCTGTCAAAATTACCTGAAGCAGAAAGAACGGCAACGTCAGCTCACAGTTATGGAATGGCCAGCACAGTCCCCGGATCTGAACACCATCGAGCTAGTGTGGGATGAACTGGATCGACGAGTGAAAACCAAGCAGCCATCCAGTGCTCAGAAGCTCTGGGAACTCTTACAAGAGTGCTGGCAGCAGCTTTCACCAGACTATCTTCTTTCTCTTGTTGAGCGCATGCCTTGAATTTGTTCTGCTGTAATTGCTGCTAGAGGAGGCTATTTTGATGAATCTAAAATTTAGACTTTGCTTTTGGTAAATTGTCCTGATTTGTTGTTATTTAAGTTCCCATGTTTGTACTTATGATTTGTGTCATGATAACTTAGTTAATAAATAAAAACTTTAAACAAATTTTGAAATTTATGAATATTTCAGGGTGTACTTAAACTTTTGATCGGTAGTATATATATATATATATATATATATATATATATATCTATATATATATATATATATGGGATGAATTTCATAATTAAACATGTGACATGAATGAATGATACAAATCCAGGAGGAAAAGAAAATGATTCCAAAGCTTTTCGTGTATTCAGAAGTACATTCCCTGACGAGGTGTACTTCTGAATACACGAAAGGCCTTGGGATCATTTTTCTTTTTCCTTGTGGGTTTGTATCATATATATATATATATTAGCCCCTCCCAAAAAGAAATTCTGGCCACGCCCCTATATATATATGGGATGAATTTCACTTAAACATGTGAAATGAATGAATGATGCAAACCCACAAGGAAAAAGAAAAAATTATTCCAAGGCCTTCCGTTGTGGAGGGTGAACCCTTTCCCCTTTTAGTTCTCAGCCCTTTCCCCTGGCCTTGATTATTATTATTTATATATTAAATTTCTTTGATTTTTGAATGAATATTTGTTATAGAAAGTATTTTAATGGTTCTCTCTTTCTTTCCAGCAAACAAATAATGAATAAGATGATAACTGTTATAAGAAATTAGAAAGATAGTAGTAAACTATTAAGCATTAAGATAATAAATAATAAACATTAAGTACTAAATTATTAATATTAGCAAACAAATAAATAAAGAAATAATGTTATAAGATATGTTAATGTTAATATTTTAATGAATGAAAAGACTAAACAATAAGTTATATAAAGAAATGTTAAACTTGTAAACAAGGAATGAGGAATAAAACAGTTTTATTAAATTAGTATGGGAAAAAGAGTGAGAGTTGGACAGTCGCTTATTAAACCCTGTTAGTAAATGAATAATAAAGTACTAAATTGTTAACAATTTAACAAACAAACAAACAAATGAAAAGAAGAATAAACAAATTTAGTAAAAGAGACGCTTCTGAGGTTTAAGTGTCGGCGTGTGTGTCAAAACTCGAGTTTTGAGAAGTGGAGGGAACCAATTGGCGCATGTGTGGAAATATAAATAATAAAAAATATAGTTTAAGAGGGTAATTTGACAAGAGAAAATAAAGAACATAACAGAGGAAACTAAAGTCAGGCTGGATTTGTCTGAGGCTGAAGACCGTTATTGGACCAAGGGAACTTTAAGTTCTGTTAGGAAGGGGATGCCGGAGATAGTGAACCACTAACAGAAGGAAGCTATTCTGGCAAGTAAGAAACTGTTGGTGGCGGGAGCCAGCAGTCGTGGAATCGGAGGTCTGGGCAGCGAGCCTGGATCCAACAACCCTTCAAGGTAAGCAGCCTGGTTTTGTGGAGTTCTTAAACAAAAGAAAAAATTCTTATTCGTGGTGCAGCCGTTAGGTTACTCCGAATCCCACCACATAAAAAGTGGCGCCCGAACAGGGACTTCCACTCAGAAAAGTGGGTTGTTTCCTGGTTGGGTTGTATAGAAGAAGAGTGAAAGAGTAGTTGTAGGTTGGGTGTAGTAGTAATAGAGTAGAAGTGAAGTAGGGTAGCATCTTTAGAGATGCCTACCAAGGAGGAGTTAGAAAGGAGGTTGAGGGAGATAGAGGAGTCATTAGAGGTAGAAAGGCTAGGAACCATCAGTTAGAGTTACAGAAGGCAGAATTAGAGAATGTTTTGGGGAAATTACAAAGTAGATTAGAGGAACAGAGTAAAGAATTAGTAGTTTGTCATCAAGAGATGGAAGAAAGGATCTACAGATCTACAGAAGCTAAGGCTAACAAAGACCCTAAGATCCACTCTAAGGCTAGCCCGAGAGAAAGGAGAGAGTAGGGGTTAAGAGAAGAGAGGAGAATAAGGGGTTAAGTAAGGAGCAACACCTATCATTCGTGGGTTAACATTCATTCAGAAAAAGAGGGAAAAAGTCTCACCATCATCATCCGCCGGCCACTGCCGACAAGTCAGAAAAATAGTCGGAGAATATAGGAGAGGGGTGAAAGATGAAAAGAAGTAAAATAAGAACGCTTACAAACCATGCAAACACAGTCTTAACTCACTGTCATACCATGCAAACTACAAACATGCAAGAAAAGAGTTAGAGACATGCAAAGTAAGGAGGATAAGAAAAAAAAAAAAAGTAGGTAAAGTTAAACAAAAAGTGGGTTAGTTTACGCTATGAGCTACATCTACATTCGTGTTAGTCTAATTTTTTTTTTTTTTTTTTTTTTTTTTTTTTAATGCTGGCATCACGCTGGCATGTCACAAGCTGGCATTCATCGTCAACAGACTCATCCTCGAGCACCACCACCAGAGCTCCTGTTGTTAACTTTCTTTTTTAATTTTAAACAACGTTAATATTTTTAAAATGTCTGTCAAGACGGTTCTTAAACACATTAACGCTGGTAGAATGAACGACTGACGCGGGAAGATTAAGAGTGAGTGAGTTGGAGGGCAAGCTTGATGGGAAAGTGAAAAAGGAAGGGAAAGGGGGTTTTGAAGGGGAAAATAGTAAGGGTGTTGGTAGTAAGAAAGGGGCACGTCTAAAGGATGTAGCAGTAGGGGGCCTGGAAGGAGAAGGGAGTGAAAGCGTGAGTGAGGGGAAAGAAGAAAGACCTTACAAGGTGATGGTGCATTCCACCCCTAAGGAGGGTAAGAAGAAGCTTGAGGGTGAGGATCAGAGGGAGAAAGGTAAGAGGATGGAAGGGCAGGCTAAAGGGGCAAGGCGGGAATGAAGGGGGCTCGGAGGGCATCTGGTAAGAGGGCTTCTCGGAAGGTTCAACGCTGCGTTAGCGCAGATGACTCCCTCTATTCCAGCATTGAGGACAGTATGTATGAGAGTGAGAGAGTGAGACTGAAACTGAGAGTGATACGAGTGAGGGTGTAAGAGTGCATAAGGGAATCTTAATTAGGGAGATTCCGAAGGTTGCAAAATTTAATGTTTATAGTGGGAGAGATGTACAAGAGTTTTTGAAAGAGTATGAACGTTATTGTAAGAGCAAGTATCCAGACGCTCCTGAGTATTGGGTGAAAGAGATGGGTGACTGTTTGGAAGGTAGGTTGCTAGAGTTTTACAATGTTGTTGTAAATTCAGGAGTGCCTGTGAAGTATGAGGTGTTAAGGGAGAGATTGGTGGAGCAAGTGTTAAGAATAAGAGGGGGTGTGAAATATCGAAAGAAGGATGATTTTGAGAGAGCAAGGATGCAGAAGGGGGAGAGTATTGATTTGTATGCATATAGACTTGAAACTTTGGCGAGAAAGAAATTTGGAGATGATGGGATAGATGAGAATAAAAGGTTGGTAAGAAAGTTGATTGAGACAGTACCTGAGAGTGTGAGAGAGTTTTTGAATGTTAAGAGGAAAGAGTGTGTAAGAGTGAGAGGGACACGTTTGAAGTGGCATGAAATCTTGGAATTGTTAGAGGACCGAGTGTATGAGAGTGGGATTGTGCGTAATAGGGAAGCAGATGTGCGAATGGGGACAGCGATGAGGGAGGAACAAGTACCTGTGTTTCCTAGTTATGCGGACGCATTAAGAAATACTAGGCCAGGTCACCCTCCAGTTAGCCAAGCATCCATGGCCCAAAACCCAATGGAAATGCTGGCTAACTTTGTGAACGAATTCACAAGGGTGTATGGAGGGTCGGCCATGCAACAACCAGGGCCTCCTCCCACATGGGTCCCAGAATGAATGGTCCGATGCTGGGGCAAACGTATAGAAGGCAAGGGCTTCAAGGCCAGTCAACAATGAATGAGCAAAGAGGGCCAGTGAATGGAGGGAATATGGGGAATGTGAGAGGGTGTGCATATTGCGGTAGAGGGGGACATAGTATAGAGACCTGTAGAAGAAGAGTGGGTGCGTGTTTTGCATGTGGGCAGATGGGACACATGGCGTATGAATGCAGAACACCTGGGTATGAATGTAGGGCATGTGGGAACTTTGGGCATATTGCCCGGTTCTGTCAAGCCCAACAGCAGGGTGCTCCGGCACCGGCGGGAGGGAGTCCTGTCTCTCATGCAGGAAATCGGCCAGTGTCAGCCATGCCAGCTCCTCAACCTCAGAGGCAGGGCCCTCAAGGGGGTGCTGTCACTGGAAATGGCGAGGCTGGTCCCAGTACGGGAAACGCATAGGGCAGGGGCCTCTCATTGGGTTGGGGTCCCTGCTTCTCTGATGATGAATGTGTATTTGAGGCATTAGCAGGATGGTGTCAAGTGAATAAGGAAGTGAGAGCGAGTGAGAAAAGGCAAGCAGAGTGTATGGTTATTCCTGTTGAATGGGGAGGGAGTGTATGGAGGGCATTAGTGGATACAGGATGTTCACCTAATTTAATAAGTAAGCAAGGAATTGGATGTTTGTGTAAAGAGAATGAATTAGGAAGAGTGAATTGGGGAGTAACTGGGGAAATTAAAGGGGTTGGGAACATCCCAGTACGAGTGTTGGGAGAGGTGCAGATTAAAGTGAAAGTGATGGGGTGTGAAATGGAAGAATGTGTGCTTTATGTGGTTGATAAGGAGAGTGAAAAGTATGACATGATTCTGGGGTATGAGTTTTTGAAAAAGAATCGATTGGTGATCCATCCTGCTAGACGTATGATTGAGTGGAAGAATGAGTTGGGTAAGTGTGAATTCTATGTGGGGAGAAGTGAATCGGATTGGATGAGGGTAATAAAAGGGTATGAGGTGAGAGCATCTGAGAGTGTAAATCTGGAAAAGGGAACCCCAGCATTGGTGCATGTTGAGTGGCCAGTGAGTGATAATAGAAGAAAAAGGCAGGGAAGCATGATTTTTGTGAATGGTATGGATGCATCCTATAAAGTGAAAAGAGTTGGGCATGTGTATGATGGTATAATTGATGAGAGTAACCCATGGATTTGTGTGCAAGCTAGGGAAGATGGGGGTGCATGGCGAAAGAGAATAAATGAGGGGGATGTGATAGGGAGAGCATATACAGTGATTGAGGAAGTATGTGAGGAGGGAGAAAATGGAATACAAAGATGAACGAGGGCAAGAATGTGGGGAGGAATGGACGACTGAACAAATCAGAAAGGAGGTGATTGTTGGCGAACAGTTGAGTGAGAGTGAGCGAATGCAGGTGTGGCAGTTGGCAGGGGAGAAAAGGAGCGTATTGGCCCGAGGAGATGATGACCTCCGTTTAACAAAACTACCTCCCTTCAGGATCCAGTTAACGGATGAGACTCCGATCTACCAAAGGCCAAGACGGTTCTCCCCACCAGTAATGAATGAGATAGAAGAGCAGTGTGAGGAATTAGAGAGAATGGGAGTGATTGAACAGAGCACAAGTCCGTGGAATAGTAGAATAGTGCCTGTGCGGAAACCTGATGGAAGGATTCGCTTGTGTGTGGACTATCGAATGGTGAACGAAAGGACAGTGAAAGACAGGTTTCCGATGTGCTTGATAAATGAAAGTGTATACTCTTTGCATGGAAAGAGGGTGTTTAGTAAATTGGACCTATTGAGGGGATATTACCAGATGCCGGTTGAGCCAGAGTCTCGTCCCATAACTGCTTTCTCCACAGCCAGGAATCATTATATGTTCCGTGCTCTCTCGTTCGGACTTACAGCTGCACCTGCTGCATTTCAGAGAGCAATGAATCGTGTTCTTGGTAAGTTTGCAAGGGAAAATGTCATATGTTTTATAGATGACATTTTGATTATGACAGAGACATTTGAGGAGCACCTGAAGATAATGAGAGAGGTACTGCAAGTGTTGGATGAAGTCGGACTACGAGTGAAACCAAGTAAGTGTGAGTGGTTCAGGGAAAGTGTGGCATTTCTGGGGCACAAGGTGAGTTCGAGTGGTATACGAAAGAGTGGGGAGTATATGGAAAAAGTCAGGGAGTTCCCGAAACCTCGGACAGTTCGTGAACTTAAATCTTTTCTGGGACTTGTAGAGTTTCAGAGGAAATTTATAGCGGGCTGCTCTGGGATTTCGAAACCCCTGACCGAAGTGACTGGAATGAAAGGTAGTACTCAGTTGGTGTGGACGGAGAAGATGAATGAAGCATTTGAGCAATTGAGAGTGGAAGCAGCGAAAGATGTGGAGTTGGCTTATCCGGACCTGAGTGAAGGAGCGAGTTTGCTAGAATTGTATACAGATGCGAGTGGATTTTGTATGGGTGGGTGCTTGTGCCAGTTGCAGGGAGAGGAAGGACAGGAAGGAAGGAGAGTAATTGGGTATGTATCTAAAGCATTCAGTAAGGCAGAGCGAAAGTACAGTACAATTGAGAGAGAACTTGCGGCAATGAGGTTTTGTGTGAAAGCTTTCAAGTCATTTTTGTATGGAATGAAATTTATTTTAAAGACTGATCATCAGCCCTTGGTATATATGGAGAGAATGAAAGTTGTGGATGGAAGAATTGCTAGAACTTTGCTTGAGTTGAGTGAGTTTGATTATAAGATTGAGTATGTGCCAGGGGAGAGGAATTGTATGGCTGACCTGATGTCAAGAATACCTGGGGTGAATGAAAGGTGTGAGAAAGAGGTGGTCGACCCTGAGTATTTGCCAGTGGGAATAGTAAAGTTGCATGAAAGTAGGGGGGGTGGCGACAGTTTGTTTGAAAGTGTATGGTATGGGTTGAAAGATTTGAAATTGGATGGGTTAAAAATGAGAATACCAGGGAGTGTGAATGAATTGCGGACCTTGGTTATGAATGAAGCGATTAAGAAACCAGAAAGGATGGGTGTTTGTAAGGTCCGCAATTATGTACGTGAGCTGAAAGCCATGGGGAGCCCGGGTATTTTTCCTTTTCAAGAGGTCCTCATGGTGGTCAGCTCATTGTTTAGTGTTGAAGTGTATGTGCATTATGGTATGATTGTCCAATTGTGTATAAAGATGAAAGGATCGAGGAGAAAGGAGCCCTGATTTTGCATTTGCAGTGTATTAGTGGTGTACATTACAATTGGGTGAGTGAAAGGAAGAGGTATAAAAGCATAGTGCCAGGTGAAAATTTGGAAAGGGTTTTGGATGAAGTTAGAGCTGCACAGAGAGAGTCAGAGGGAGAAGGTTGTATGGAAGTAGGTATGTTAGAGGGGCCATGGATGATACGTGACTGTGTGGATGAGGTAGAGCTCAGCCCTTCTGTGGTTCCTGTAAGGGTTCCAGAAGGTCCTATTGAGCTCTACAGGGGTCTTGTGGATACAGGTGCCCAAATCAGTCTGGTGAATGAGCGAGTGTTGTGTGATTTAGATGAAGAATGTGCCTGTATCCCGAGAAAGAGTGGGTGTGAGAATACGTGGTATCGGAGGGGGAACAGTCGCGTCACATGAAGCTGTGCAGTTGAGGGTGGGATTAGGTGCATGTAAAGAGGTATGGGAGCACAAGTTCATAGTCTTGAAAGGGGAATCAATGCCCTGGGATTTTCTACTGGGAATTGATTTCCTTGAGAATATGAACTTGAGTGTGGATGTTGGTCAGGGCTCAGTAATGAGAGAAGGAGAACATGTGGTCAGTATGGGAATGTTTCCGAGCACAGGTATAGATGCTGTGTTAGTGGGAGCAATTGAGTTAGAGGTGGAAGACCAGTGTGAAGTGTTGAGAGATGAAGATATTTTAGATATGCAAGAGGGAGATGAGGTGATATGCAAGTTGAGAGAATATGTGTATAATGGTATAGATGTGAGAGAGTGGTCAAAAGAGGTGGAAGAGTATAAAAGGTATGCGAAAAAGTTGGCTGTATGGATGGGAGTGCTATATTATATGAGGGTAAATAAGGTGGGTGAGACAGAGAGTGTGCCAGTGATGACATTTGAGGGTATGGTAGGATTGGTGATTATTACACATAGGATGTATGGGCATGTGGGAAAAAACAAGTTATGGGAATTGATGAAAGGAATGGTTTTCCACCCTAGGCTGGGACTGGTTGTTGCAGAAGTGGCAACTACTTGTGAGAGTTGCCAAAAGCGAAAATACCAGTCCCAGCATAGCCGCCCCCAGTGCGAAAGATTGAAGTGAAAGAACCGTGGGAGCTTGTGGTGGTTGATATTGTGAGTATGCCGAGAACGAGTAGAGGGAAAGTTGGAATATTAGTAGGGGTCGATCACAAGAGTAAGTTTGTGTATGTTGCTGCGTTAGAGAATAAAACAAGTGAGCATGTTGCGAGAGTGATGAGAGAGAGTATGTTACCAATGATGCTTGGAAGGCCGCGTAAGTGTTTAACAGATAATGGGCCTGAGTTTAGGGGTGCTAGTTTTGAGAGAATGTTGAGTGAGAATGGGATAGAGCATGTTAGAATAACTCCGTATATGTCTGCTTCGAATGGTTTGGCTGAGAGAACGGTGAAAACGATAAGTGAAATGCTGCGTGTATGTATTGGGAAGGGGCTGAGTGGGATGCTGAGTTGGCAAGAGTTGCCTGGTGCTACAATTCGACATACCACTCAGCCATTCAAACTTCCCCAAGAAGGTATGTGTCTACATTTGGAAGGTTTGTGCAAAAGGATATACGATTAAATGAGAATACATGTGATAGATGGAGAGAGGCTGGTGTGCATTTTCGGTCATTTGGTGTTGGTGAGCTTGTTTTGAAAGAGGTGCATGAGGCTGGAAGAAGGAATGAGTATAAGTTGGCGCAAAAGTTTGAGGGTCCATTTGTGGTGAAAAAGGTAGGTATGGGGAATGGGGTAACGTATGTGATTGAGAGGGAGCAAGAGAATGGACAGTGTGAAGAAGTAAGAGCACATCATCGGCAGTTGCGCAAATGGCGAATACCTCCGGAGTACATCGTATGTCACCCAATGTATGATATGTGTGAGAGGATGGAACAAAAGAAAGCGCTAGAAACCAAGAACATGATGGGAATCCAGGATGAATGGATGGATGCAGATCTGGAGTTCTTGATTGTGTCAAAGCGGGCAAAAAGGAAGAAAAAGGTGAGAAGAAAGGGAATGAAAGGTGAGAAAGCCAGGCAGATAGGTGAAGTATATGAGCTGAAGGATTCCCAGTTGGACTCTGGAACAGCCGCGGGTGAGGCAGAGTTAGAATGGGATGTTCGGGACTTTGGTGGTTCATGGTGCCAGCCTGGTCCATCCGGGGAATTCTCGTTTGAGGGTTTTGGGGTCTCAGACCTTGAGGGCCTTTCTTTTCTGGGATTTTCCGAGGGTGGAGGAGAAGGGAGAAGAAGGGAAATCTTCTTCACTCAGAAGTGGAAAGATTGTGTCAGGGAGGGGGCATTAAGAGTGTGGGATTTACAATTCTTGAGAGTGAAAGGGAAAATGTATGTGAGAGAGAAAGGAGTGTAACTGAGCAAAGTATTGTGACCTTAATGGAAAGTGTGAGGGATGAATGGGGAGTAGATAGAGGTGAAGGAAGTATAAATGAAAGAATGAGGGAGAGAATGAATGTGATTGATTTTTGTGAGGAAGTGAGAATGTTATTGCTTGAGATAGAAGAAAATGTGTTGAATAAAGCTTAGATGTAGAATTAACAAGTAGTATTAGAGAAGATATTAAAAGTAGATGGGTTAGAATGATAGAGAAAGTGCAACAGTGTTTAGGGAGTGGTGATGGTAATGTAGTATAAAGTATTGGCGTAGTGTTCTGTAGGAAAAAAAAATAGTAGTATTGTATGATGTGTGAAAGAGTGAGTGGTTGGAAATTCAACCAGGTGGCAGCCTACATTTTGAGGCCAGAAGCTGGGCTGTGCTTGAAGGAGGAAGGTGCCTGGGTGAGTTCCCAGACCTGCTGATACCTGCCTCTGGTGATTTGCTGCTTTGCAGGTTTCAACCTCATTCCTGGTATTGTAAATAACTATTGTAAATAACTATTGTAAATAACTATTAAAAAATTAAATTGTAGGTATATTTTTTTAGTATAACGTAAATTATTAAAGAGAAAGTAATTGTTAGCCAGCTGTTAGTCCTAAATATTGAATGTTTGAATGTTTACTGTATTTGTTAAATATAAAGATTATTAAATAACTGAATTATAATTTAAATAAATAATGATTTATAAAGTAAATTTGTAAATATGTTATTCTTATGATAGCCATGTATGTAATTAATGATTTAAAAGATTTAAAATTGAAAACAATTATTTTTGAAAAAAAAAAAAAATTGAAAATTATTTTTTGTAATATATATATATATATATATATATATATATATATATATATATATATATATATATATATATATATATATTATATATATATATATATATATATATATATATATATATTTGAAAATTGAAAAAATTATTTTTCGGAAAAAAAAAAGAGGGTATCTGTGTAAATAATTTGTTAATAAATATTTTGGTATAAAAATTGTAAGGAAAGGAAGAGAGAACCATATTAGGGTAATATAGTAGGTGTGTAGGCTATATGGCAAGACAGGTGGAAAGGAGCTTGGGGGGGGGAAGATGTGGAGGGTGAACCCTTTCCCCTTTTAGTTCTCAGCCCTTTCCCCCTGGCCTTGATTATTATTATTTATATATTAAATTTCTTTGATTTTTGAATGAAATATTTGTTATAGAAAGTATTTTAATGGTTCTCTCTTTCTTTCCAGCAAACAAATAATGAATAAGATGATAACTGTTATAAGAAATTAGAAAGATAGTAGTAAACTATTAAGCATTAAGATAATAAATAATAAACATTAAGTACTAAATTATTAATATTAGCAAACAAATAAATAAAGAAATAATGTTATAAGATATGTTAATGTTAATATTTTAATGAATGAAAAGACTAAACAATAAGTTATATAAAGAAATGTTAAACTTGTAAACAAGGAATGAGGAATAAAACAGTTTTATTAAATTAGTATGGGAAAAAGAGTGAGAGTTGGACAGTCGCTTATTAAACCCTGTTAGTAAATGAATAATAAAGTACTAAATTGTTAACAATTTAACAAACAAACAAACAAATGAAAAGAAGAATAAACAAATTTAGTAAAAGAGACGCTTCTGAGGTTTAAGTGTCGGCGTGTGTGTCAAAACTCGAGTTTTGAGAAGTGGAGGGAACCAATTGGCGCATGTGTGGAAATATAAATAATAAAAAATATAGTTTAAGAGGGTAATTTGACAAGAGAAAATAAAGAACATAACAGAGGAAACTAAAGTCAGGCTGGATTTGTCTGAGGCTGAAGACCGTTATTGGACCAAGGGAACTTTAAGTTCTGTTAGGAAGGGGATGCCGGAGATAGTGAACCACTAACAGAAGGAAGCTATTCTGGCAAGTAAGAAACTGTTGGTGGCGGGAGCCAGCAGTCGTGGAATCGGAGGTCTGGGCAGCGAGCCTGGATCCAACAACCCTTCAAGGTAAGCAGCCTGGTTTTGTGGAGTTCTTAAACAAAAGAAAAAATTCTTATTCGTGGTGCAGCCGTTAGGTTACTCCGAATCCCACCACACCGTGTATTCAGCAATACACCTTGTCATTCCCTGACGAGATGCACTGTTGATTACACGAAAGGTCTTGGAGTAATTTTTTCTTTTTCCTTGTGAGTTTGCATCATAAAGAGAGTAGATACTTATGTTGCCTTAAACCCCCAGTTAGAAACATTTGTTGTCGCGTAAACATATTTTAGAATTTTCACTCGGATTCCCTCCTCTGTACTTTAAAATTTTTACTTTATCTTTAAATTTTCCTTCCTTTCAACCTATTTTCTCTGCTTTGCTTTTAAAACTTTCATTTCTTTAAATTTTGTTACATCTTTTGACCTTCCTTTTAAACAGACAGCCTCGAGCGACCAGCGGGTCTGTTGCTGTTTGGTTTCCTTTGTATTCCCAAGATTTAAAGTGCAATAACTCCCAAAATATACACTGTACATTGTACAATTCCAAATTTGAAATCCATATAAATTCAGCCTATTGACAAGCTGTCATAAAATTTTCAGATTTCTCCATGCAATACTTTTTCGAAAATGAAAGGAACAATAAGGTACACTCAAATAAACAAATGTCATGAAACCAAAAATTTATTATTCACATCTTATTTGACAGAGATGGTCAATACGCCTTTTCTCCCACGACATGATATCTTTTCTTTTAATTGCAACTCAGTAAATTTTTCTATTTGACCTTCACAAACCTTTTCTGCGAGAGAGTTCCATATGCAATAGTCCATTGGATTGCAGTCCGGTGACTGAGGTGGCCAGTCACTTTTCCCAATGAAATTGGCCACATTCTGTTGGAGATAGTCCTGGGTGTACTACTTGCTCGTATGAGCGGTAGCTCCATCTTGCCGGAATATGAAATCATTATCAGGATACAGACACTGACAATCTGGCAAAAGATTTTGTTCCAAAAGATTAACATAAGTTTCCGAGTTCACTTTTTGTTATTTTCATCAATGAAATGAATATTAGTCTTTTCGTTCCATGATACACCAGCTAAAACCATGATTTGTTAAAGCCGACATGTCTGGTGGTAAAGTCTCGACGGAGGAATATCTCTTTTATGCACACCGCAAACAACATCGTTTTGGTGGTTTCGCGCAATTTCAATAGTAAAATCCTTTTCATCTGCGAAAACAATTTTTTTAACATCACGCGCTGAAAATTTGTCTAGCAACTTTCTACAGCAGTTTTCCTTTTTGTCTAACATTGTTGTCACGTCTTGAGATACGGATGCCTATGCCTTAAGTTCTAGAGCCCTCTGCATTCTTTGAATAGAACTGCGACTAGTCTTCAAATTTCTTGCAATTTTTCGCTGAGACAAGTGTGAGTCGGTCGATCTTCTCGAAACAAACTAACGGTTTGGACTTTGGACATGGTCAATATTTCTTGTGTGAAAACACTTTTAGGTCTGCCACTTCCAGATTTTCTTTCAGTTGACCCAGTTTCTTTAAGTTTCTTTTTTAATCTATTCACCGATTTTTTATTCCAATTTGTTCCAGGAAATTCTTTCACAATTCTTGTCCCAATCCATCCTTTCTCTATAAAACATCTTTCAGTTATCGCCTTGTCACCTTTGCTTAAAACCATACTTAGAGGGATTGAAAACTATTCAAGATTAACAGTAGCCTAAGCACACCATTTGACATTTCTGCAGAAACTAGATTAACTTAGTCTAACTCCTCCCCCAACTTTCGTGATAAGAATAGTTGCCAACTACTACTATCTACAAACAAACATTACACCCTTCAATACAGACCAGACCACCAAGATCATCAAAAACATTAAGAATTCGAAGGCTACTGGACCAGACAACATATCTAACATACACCTTAAACACTTGGTCCCACAGGGAATACTAGCTCTCACAAACATCAGCACATATTCATACCAACACTGTATTATTCCCGACATATGGAAACAAGGTAAAATTATTACACTACTCAAACCAAAAAAAAAATCCACCAGAACCAGCTTCCTATAGACCCATTGCTTTACTATGCACACCTTCCAAAGTAACAGAAGGACTAATCTTACAACTCACCAACCCACTTATACCACTATCGCCTACTCAACATGGATTCAGACATCACCACTCAACCACGACATTACTCACTAACCTCACGCAGCACATCATGGATGACATCAATTCCAGACGACCAGCTCAACGTACACTATTAGCAACAATAGACATTAGTAAAGCATTTGATGCTATCCCACGCTTCCCTCTTATAAACAAAATACTCAACACAAACATTCACAATAACACCAAAAGGTGGCTGAGCAACTATCTTTCAGGAAAATACTCACATGTCACATTTAATGGCAAGTCATCCAAAAACAAGCTTTTTCCGAACGGGTCCCTCAAGGCTCTGTTCTCTCACCAACACTGTTCAACTTATACATGCATGACATTCCAACACCCATAGATAACAAGCTTACCTTATCATCATATGCAGATGACATCACTCTAACATCCACCCACAACAACATCGACACCGCTACAAATAACCTACAAACATACATAAACAGTATACAAGACTGGCACACACACAATAGACTCAAAGTAGCGCCCACAAAATCAACCATCACCTTGCTAACAAGCAACACAAAAGAACACCAGATAACTCCACAGTTTACACTAAACAACACCAATATTCCACACACTCACAGGACCAAAATACTTGGGGCCATATACATTATAGGGCGGAGTGAAAAACTCATTTTTAGAATTTTCAAATTGGCTAGTGTGGAAAATGTGTGGAGTAGTGAGGAAATAAGCTGGTATAAATTTAAAATCATAACATTAATATCTTCAGGTGCCACAATGACCTTCAATATTGAAAAAAAATGAAAAAAAGCAGATTTTAACCAATAATTACAGAAGAGTCCACGATGCACAATAGACAAGAATTGATTCACACTTGTATAAAAATAGCTCAGTCAACCTTTAAAAAAGTTTCTATTCTCTAAAAACAGTTTTCTATAGTCAGCTCACTCAGCTGTCACGTGAGTACCTCGGTTCAGTGTAGCTGTCGCTCTCGTAGCAGGTGGGTGTTCTGTTGTTGGCGTTACTCAGATAGTCTAAACTATATTTCTTATATATTTTGCATTTCTGTATTGTGTTGCCCTAAGTTTGCCATGTACTATTAACTGAAATTAACGTATAATTGATATTAGCTCTTTCTTTTTCAGATTTGTATACTTTCAAAATGTCTCAAGTTTGTGCAAAATCAACCAGGGCCTCAACTGAGTGCCCCATGTTTGGTATGGGGGAAGATTTGTGGCACAGGAATCTTCCTACATACGAAGGAGTTTTTAAATATTACTTGTTTGTAAGAAACGATTTGAAACAGAATACTAATAAAGATCCTTCAATATCTCAAATATTAGAACAAGTTGTTGATAAATTGAAAACAATTTGGGAAAGTGCTTCCGTCCCAATTCTGTCAGACAGGCGAATTGAAACAATGTTCAGAAGCTACCACGAAAAGTATCGTGTCATTATGAAGCCATACCAAAGCAGAAAAAATTCTGAAGCTTACAAAGCAAAGATTGATATGTTCAAAAAAGAAGCACACACGAAACTTTTTGACATTGCAGCGTGCAAGTGCAAAGTACTAACACAATGTTCTTGTCCCAAAAAAAAACGGTCCCAAAGGAAGAAGTGACGTTCCTCTTAGATCAAAGGAGTGAAAGAAAACTGTTTATTGATAGAGTAGATATTACACTCTCAAAGAAAAAAGCATCTACGTTGCTAAGAAAGCAAAAAGAAGCTGTGAGGCTCACCAAAGAATCTTCACAGGAGAAATTGCAGGATACAAATGTTGAATTATCATCATCGACATCAAATAGTGAAAGTGAATCTGGCGAAATATCAGACGATACATTTCCAGAGCCAGTTAGCTCGAAGAGAAAGCTCGAACAACCTGAAGAACAATTATTCAAGAAAAGGAAAACTACAAATCTACCTTCAGTGGCTACTGCTTGTGACAGGACTGCAGTTTCAGATCGAGCTGCAGCATTCATTGTTAGTGCAGTATTGCAAGATATTGGAGAAGTTTCTATTGACAATACATCTGAAGTAGTGGATAGGAGTAAAATCAGAAGAGAAAGACAAAAGAGATCAGAAATTATGAAAGATCAAAATCAGGTCCCAATCAGAGGAATCTATTTTGATGGTCGAAAAGATTCTACACTCTTCCAAGAAAAAAAGAGTCCAAAGTATATCAGAAGAAGGTAACAGAAGAACATATCACTTTAGTGAGAGAACCTGGTTCAGATTATTTGGGCCATTATTCTGTGAATTCTGGATCAGCTGAAGAAATATGTAAAGGAATGTTTGAGTATATTGGAAATAATGACATGAACCTGGAAAACCTTGTTGCCATTGGCTGCGATGGTGCAGCAGTCAACACTGGAGAAAAGGGAGGCGTTATAAGGCTTATAGAATTGAAGCTGAAGAAGCCAGTTCAACATTTAGTGTGCCAGCTCCATGCCAATGAATTGCCATTACGCCATTTAGTTGCAAAGCTGGATGGAAAAACATCTGGCCCCCGCGGATTCACCGGTCCTATTGGCAGGGAATTAGAGAACTGTGAGAGTCTTCCTATTGTCGAGTTTGAAAGGATTGATGCTGAGGAACCAACTGTAGACTGTGAAGATCTTAGCACCGACCAAAAATATCTAATTGATATTCATCAGGCCATAACAAAGGGATATTGCTCTCCAGATCTTGCTCATCGTAGTCCAGGCAAAATGGCACATTCACGATGGCTGACTACAGCAAATCGTTTGCTTCGTCTATACGTTTCAACTGTAAGTCCATCTGAGAACCTCATGAACATTGCTTCTTTTATAATGAAGGTCTACATCCCAATGTGGTTTTCTATTAAGCAAAGTACGTCTTTTGTCAATGGCTCCAAACATGTTTTCAAAACTATTGAACTAACAAGAACACTGAATGACGAAGTAAAGGATATTGTAAACCCTGTCATACAAAGAAATGCATTTTTTGCAAATCCAGAAAATATTCTAGCATCAATGATTCATGATGACCGCAGCGCCATAAGAGAATTAGCGTGGAGGCGAATAAAGAAAGCAAGGCAAACAAACAAGGAAAAAGTTGTGAGGCGTTTCACAGTACCTGTTATTCAATTTGAAGCTACTGATTATACTGATTTAATTAATTGGCAAAAATGCATTGTCACTGAACCCCTGTGACAAGACACCTGACAGAAAATGAGATTGAAGAATTCATAGAAAACAAGAGTACCCCTCCATTCGAGAAATTCCCTTGTCATACACAAGTAGTAGAAAGAATGGTAAAATTAGTGACTGAAGCATCATCAAAAGTATTTGGATTGAACGCGCGAGATGGCTTCATAAGATCAACACTTCAGTCACGTAAAAAGATGCCATCATTCGAAAGTAAAGCTGAATATAAAGTTTAAATAAAACGTTAATAGAAAAAAACATGCGCAAGGATGGGTGGTTGGGAGGGCATGGGTGGAGCTCGACACGCAGCCACCTCCTCGTGGTGAGTTCTGGATTATTTAGATCATTAATCAAAAGAACATTGATCTAAATAAACTAAGAGCTGCGTAATTCAGTAACTATTTTGGTAATTGGAACACTTAATATATAATAATAACAAGTAAGTTTCAGTTATTGTACTAATGCAGAATATAAGAAAATCATTATATTTCACTTTTTTCGACGGCTTTGTGGCACCTGAAGATATAATTTCGCAGGACTAATATTTATGCACAGTCATTATCTATAGCACCCACATATTTTCCGCACTAGCCATATTTGAATTTCGAAAAAAAGTTTAAAAACCTCATTTTCGATCCGCCCTAATATACAACACATCATTATCTTTTGCAAACCACATTCAGGACAGTAAAAACAAATGTACGTCAAGACTTAACACGCTTAGGGTACTAATAGGCACAAACTTTGGACACCAGCAGGAAACAACATCACTCATATACAAACAATATATTCGCTCAGTTATGGACTATGCTAGCCCATGCTGGGCACCCATTATCTCAAACACACACATAAACACCTTACAGACAATACAAAACAACGCACTTCGTATCATTACAGGATGCACTCAAACAACACCAATAGAACACCTGCACACAGAAACAAAAATACTGAAAGTTAGGGAACATTTAGACATGAGGGGAACACAATTCATGGCAGCAGCGACAACTAACCCACAACACCCTTGCCACTACATGTACAATCATGCACCGACACCTCGCACCATTAAGGTAACACCAGAGAGACATTATAACCAAATACTCCATTCCATACCACGCTCCACAGACATCACACAGTACAGAAAACACACACACACACACACACACACCTAACCCACAAAGCACTGACACGACTCGGTCCGAATGCGGTCCTAGGTGCGAAGCCGCCACCCATTGACAGGTCAGAGACCAGCCTGAGCAGATCAGATCGAGTTAACTTAGCACGACTCCGATGTGGACATTACCCGAACTTACAGACATATAAACACAGACTAGACAACTCTGCAGACGACACCTGCCACCTGTGTTAGGACACACCACAAACAATTGAACACATTATGACAGACTGTACCGCTCTAGCACAACACAGAACACAACACAACATCACTAGGGCGCTGAACCTCTGGTCCACTTCGGAGAGGGCGATCGGTTACCTGCGTGCCGCCGGCTTGCTCGATCAGGGTGGGCTGATCGGCTAACCAACAACACCAACAAACAAACAAAACAAAACATCTTTATTGCGGATCATTCACAGTCCATAGCCACTTAACCTTAAATACAAGCACAATCTTACGTATTATATCATGCACTGAACTTAATACAAAAATAAGGCCAATATAGTCACTTAACCAAACATACAAGTACAAAAATAAGGCCAGCATAGCCAGTAGCCACTTAACCTGACATACAAGTACAAAAATAAGGCCAGTATAGCCATTTAACCTAACATACAAATACATCTTATTATAACACTTAACTTAATATGCATATACAATCTTTGTTACATTACAAAAATAAGGTATTGTAAACGAGCAGTTGTCTGAACCAAGAGTGCCATATAGGTGAGAGGTACACAATATCTGAAGACAGGACATTGCACAATAACACATTTTTGCTGTTTTGAACCCTAGTAATGAAATTATATATATTCCTCCGGATTAACATTTGGCTGGTAGGGTAGGTTACGCGTAGTAAACATAAAACTGACACTGCACAATTTTGGTACCCTACATAGCATACGAAAAATATTATTATAAGCAACAGAGAGTTTATTTATAGCAGTTTTTGTATAGTTCCACCAAAGATGGGATGTATACAATGCAGACAGTAAGTTCTAAAAGGATAAGTTTTAATTGATTCTGAACCCATACCAAATTTCCTTACTAGCATGTTACCCTGTACATACAGCTTTTTACGTTGCCTCTCAATATCAAGTTCATCTCGCAGCTCGTGAGTAATTACATGACCTAAGTATTTACAGGTATAGTCTGACCATTCATTTCAAAAGACCCACATGATATATGTTTCAGTAGATTACACCTAAAAATCAGAATACAACTCTTTGCCTCATTATAGTTGATGTCATTTTCGTTATCATATTGTTCACATATCTCTAATAGTACTCTCAGCCCATGGGGAGAGGGTAACAGAAGAACAAGGTCATCAGCATACATTAAATGATTAATTTTTTCCTTTCCAATGACACAACCAGTACGGTGCAGTTTTAGTTCATTGGTAAGGTCATCCATGTATATACAGAAAAGAAAGGGTGATAATATACCCCCCTTGCCTAACACCTTAAAACCTGGTGGTACAGTGCTTTTCCATCTTACAAACATGGTCTGCTGTGTATACCAGAATACAAGTATCCTAAGTATATATTTAGGTACTCCTCAACACAAGAGTTTCTTGAAAAGTTTGTGATGGTTAACTCTATCAAATGCTTTTGACGCATCCAAAAACCAGGAATATACGTACATTGCTATTTGACATCTTGTACTTTAGGACGGCTTCTTTTAGCATATAAATACACATGTCAGTACCATGTTTCACCCTAAAGCCAAACTAATTGTCATAAGTCTGCAAGTAAGTACTTATCCTATTATAAATGACATATTCTAACACCTTAGAAAGTATACTGTACTGGCAAGTGCTATTGGCCTATAATCATTCTTATCACAGATACTAGCACCCTTATTTTTAACAACTGGCAACAATACAACTGACAAAATGGACTGTGGCAAGTACCCATGTATCATACAGCTTGTGAAACACATTGCAAGCATAAGTATTACACGAAGCCTACAACATTTTAAATGTTCTGCTTGTATGCCATCTAGGCCACAACGTTTATCATCATCTAGCTTATGAATGGAGTGCCATATTTCCAGTGTTGGGCACTAAAGCGTTAATCCGATAACAGTTAATTAACGAAGTTAAATTTTTTAACGGACTATTAACGGAAGTTAATTTCCATTTATCGTTATCGGACCAGTTAACTTCCGATAACTCGATATTTAGTCCGTTAAAGTCCGTTAACACGTTAACTGCGAGGAGTCATTCACGGAAGATCACCGCTCCGCGAATGAATTCAAAACCGCCATAACTTCAGTCTGCCAATTCCGTCCTCTGCCGCAGTGGAACGGCTCTTCTCTCTCGGCAAGGACATCCTGAGGCCCAAGAGGTCAAGACTGGCAGTTGGGCCTAACTTTGAGAAGTTGGTTTCTGAAGGGCAACCAGCACATTGTGTCATAGTCTTTAATAAATGTGCCTAAAATTTAATTTTACCTTTCAGTTCCCGCCATAATAATTCTCTGGTAAATTAAAATTTAGTTAATGGTTAGTGGTTACAAGGGTTTCAAAACATGTAATCAGTACATTTTTTATTAAAAATAAAAAAAAAGTTATTAAGCAAAAAAGTTGCAAAACTTGATAAAAATACAGTTAAATACCTATTTATTGTTGGATTTTGCATAAATAAACATTTTCTATGGGTTTTAAAGCTTTTTTCCTTGATTTTTTTAAATGTTAGTAAATAAATAGTTAGCGTTAACGGATTATCGTTAACTTCCGTTAACTTTGTAGTAAAATTATCGGATTATCGTTATCGGAGTTAAAAATTGGGGTTAACGGATTATCGTTATCGAAGTTAACTTTTTGGTTAACGGTGCCCACCACTGCATATTTCCGAGTCATTAATTAGTAGCTTCCCAGAGCATTCTACAGTTAGGCATATATTTAGTCTATCCCCCGCGAGACAATTAAATAGAGTTTCATAATAATTTTTCCACAGTTCTGCAACTTTTTTGCACCATGTACACCCTCTATTTCATTTGTCAAGGTAAGATTACTATTGTTAATTTTATTAACCTCCTTCCAGAATTCCCTCCTGGAAGTATTGCTATTGCCTAATTTTCTGGCTAGAGATTCTCTTCGAAGATTTTCTTCATTTTTCCTTATAAATCTAAGAGTACCCTTGAATTTAGCACGAGTTCTATTTTTCAGTTGGAAGAGTTCCCCCTGCCTAGGTTTCCCCATAGCAACCCATTCCACGAATACATTTTTAGCTACATCATACAAATCAGCACAGTATTCTGACCACCCTGGCTTGACATTTACTTTTCCCCATTTTTTATTCTTAAAGCTACTTCCACTCGCAGCCTTAATGGCATGTACAAACTCACCGTAATACTTATTTAAGAGATCTGTATGTATGTTTTACATGTAGTGAATACTCTTATTTTAGTTTCAAGATAAATGTTAATTTTACCGTCTTGAATTTCGGAATAGTATAAATTCATTTTAAATTAGTTACCCCATTATAATTCAATTGTGAACCACATTAATACTAATTTTATGTATACTATATTATTTTATTGTATGTAAACATAATTAATTATATATCACAATTGTCAGTTAATCATTTATATTCAAATATTTATTTTAATCTAATGCCATGTCCATTTTGCAAATAAATAATAGAAAACCAAAGGTTATATTTTCCACCTTTGGTACTGTCGCAGTTTCGCCTAACGGACTCAATACGGCTAGTGAGATAATCACTGGTTGGCACTTAACTAGCGGCAGTGCTTATGGCTACATCATCCAGGTTAACCTATACCGGATAGATGCGCTACGGTCCCAAGCCGTAGCTTGCCTAGGCCAACGACGACGACGACGTAAACCAACAATTGGTGACCCCGGAGCTGGATTACCCCTTCTACCCGAACGACTAGGACTAGACTGTAATGTCGTTCGTGCCCATCACCCCCTTCACCCGAACGACTAGGACTAGACTGTAACGTCGTTCGTGCCCACCACCCCCTTCACCCGAGCGACTAGGACTAGACTGTAACGTCGTTCGTGCCCATCACCCCCTTCACCCGAGCGACTAGGACCAGACTGTAATGTCGCTCGTGCCCTCTGCCCCTCACCCCTGCCCGTGCGCTCTGTGCCTGCGCTCGTCTCAACCTCCACTCCTTCGTTGGGAACTTGTCGTCTTGCTTGTACGTTAGCAAGCATAGGAGAAGATGCCTGACGACGCTGGTGCCATCTCCCACTTGAGCGTAAAGCTCCCCGTCTTCTGGCCGGGTGATCCATTTATTTGGTTCCACCAAGTGGAATCACAATTCAACTTGGGAAGGATCACCGCTAGCAGGACAAAATACGATCATGTTTTTGTCCTCTCTACCAGCGAGCATCATCTCTGAAGTCCGTGACGTCATCGTATCTCCTTCCACGAGTGAGGACCCGTACAACGATCTGAAGTCTGCCATCCTGCGCCGCACCACTGTCTCCGAGCGTGAGAAACTACATCAGTTAATCTCAAAAGAAGAACTTGGAGACCGTAAGCCCACTCAAATGCTGAGGGCTATGCAGTACGCTCTAGGCGAACGCGCACAAACCTTCGATAAGGACATCTTTAGACAGTTGTTCTTGCAGAAACTTCCTCCATCAGCTCAGCGTGTCTTGGCCACTATGGATCCTGCTATTCCAGTTGATAAACTAGCAGAAACTGCCGACAAAGTAGTGGAGATTGACACAGCTCCGGTCAACAACGTGAACACACAATCGGAACTGGAGTTGAAAGTGAAAGAGTTAAGTCAACAACTCAACCACGTTTGTTCTCTGCTACAAAATCAACGGCAAAGAAGCCATTCTCGGTCAAGATTTACGAAGAGGTATCGTTCGAGTTCCGGGAAGATCTGCTTCTACCACTCGAAATTTGGAAAGAAGGCTAGGAAGTGCATCTCCCCTTGCAATTTTTCGTCGGAAAACCCCAGCAGCGAGTCCTAATGGCGTCTAGTACTCGCACTGCCAACCTGTTATTCATAAAGGACAGGAACTCTGGTATCAATTTCTTGGTCGATACCGGAGCGTCAGTCAGTGTATTCCCTCAAAAATCTGGTCATAAGCACTCGGAATCTCCGCCTCTATACGCTGCTAACGGTTCACGCATACCCACGTACGGTACTCAGTCGCGTGAACTAAACTTGGGCCTTCACCGATCCTTCAAGTGGATTTTCATCTGTGCTCAAGTGCAGCATCCCATAATCGGCGCTGACTTCCTCCAGCATTTCAAACTCCTGGTGGATTGACAAGCGACGCTTATGCGACCAGGCCACACTGCTTTCTGTTCTTGCCAAACAGGTTGCCCTTCCGGACGCCTCGAACTCTGCACTTTCCCTCGTTCCCCCTAATTCCATGTACCAGTGCCTTTTCCAGCGATATCCAGGAATTCTTCAACCGATGCAGATGGGTGATACCATTAAGCACACCATTACCCATCACATTACAACAAAAGGTCCCCCTGTGTTTGCAAAACCCAGACGTCTTGCCCCGGACAAACTGAAAGCTGCCAAATCGGAATTCCAGCTTATGCTGGATCTTGGGATAATAAGACCTTCCAAAAGCAGTTGGTCTCTCCCCTACACCTGGTCCAGAAGAAGTCAGGAGACTGGAGACCATGTGGGGATTACCGGTTTTTGAATTCGACAACCATCCCGGACCGATATCCGGTACCAAATGTCCAAGACTTTACTTCTCTTCTCCACGGCAAATCTATCTTCAGTAAAATAGATCTCGTTAAGGCTTTCCACCACATTCCCGTAGAGCCTTCGGATATTCCCAAGACTGCAGTTTGTACACCATTTGGGTTATTCGAATTTTTGAAGATGCCGTTCGGGCTACGGAATGCTGCGCAAACCTTTCAGAGGTTTATAGATGAGGTCACCAGAGGCTTAGACTTTGTTTATGCCTACATCGATGATTTGCTTGTGGCCAGCTCAACGGAAGAGGAACATAAGGAACATCTTTCACTCCTCTTTCAACGCTTAGAACAATACGGTGTTACTATTAATGCATCTAAGTGTGTGTTTGCACAGCCAACCTTGGAATTTCTTGGTCACACGATTTCGCAGCACGGAATTACCCCCCTTCAGGACAAGTGTGAAGTGATAAAAAATTACCCTATGCCAAATAATCAGCGTGAGTTACGGCGGTTTCTAGGTTTGGTAAATTATTACCACAAGTTCATTAAAAACTGTGCCAGTGTTCTTGCTCCTCTACACGCTATGATCACACACAAACGCAAGGTAACAAAATTGGTATGGTGTAGCGATAGTTTACAGGCGTTCGACAATGCCAAAAATGCTATCAATAGTGCATTGTCTTTGTCATTTCCTATCAGTGATGCCCCCCTAACTCTGACGGTCGATGCATCAGATGTTGCGATCGGTGGAGTGTTGGAACAAACCATTAACGGTCAACAAGCACCCATCGCGTTTTACTCGAAAAAGCTGCAGCCAGCCCAAACGCGTTATAGTGCTTTCGGACGTGAACTTCTTGCTATTTACTTAAACGTGAAGCATTTTCAACATTTCCTTGAAGGCCGAGAGTTTTGTGTTTTTACCGACCACAAACCTTTGGTCACTGTCTTCAATAAAAACAGCTGTAACCACTCTCCCAGAGTCATCAGGCAACTCGATTATATCTCGCAATTTACCACAGATATCCGCCACATCAAAGGTGTCTTGAACACTCCAGCGGATGCACTTTCAAGAATAGAGATTACTTCTGTTACCCTCAGCTCTACACTGTGGAATGCTATTGCACAGGATCAAGATAAGGATACGGAACTACAAGAACTGCTCAGAGAAGACTCCACTCACTCACTTTCCCTCAAGAAAATGAGTATGCCAGGATTGACTGTGCCCCTCTATTGCGACGTATCAACAGCTGCTATTCGCCCTTATGTCCCTCCATGTCACAGAAAAGCAGTCTTCACGGATCTTCATAAGCCCTCCCATCCTGGTATCCGTGCTTCGCAACACCTGGTTACCTCTCGCTTTGTTTGGCCCTCGATGCGGAAGGATGTCAAACATTGGACCAAAACGTGCCTTGCCTGCCAGCGTGCCAAAGTCCAAAGGCACACCAGGTCCCCCTTTGACGCATTTCCGCCCCCATCCCAGCGATTTGAAGTAATTCATGTAGACATTGTTGGCCCTCTTCCAGTGATTCAAGGCCAACGTTATCTGCTCACCTGTCTCGACCGCTTTTCCAGATGGCCTGAAGCCATCCCACTTCCTGATATCCAAGCGGACACTGTTGCAAGAGCCTTTCTTCATGGATGGGTATCAAGATTTGGATTGCCGACAAAAGTCATCACTGACCAAGGTCGCCAATTTGAGTCTTCGCTTTGGAAGAAGTTTACCAGCTTGTTGGGTACAGTACATGCGCATACCTGTGCGTATCATCCGCAAGCTAACGGCCTCGTCGAACGCTTCCATCGCCAGCTGAAGTCATCCCTTATGTGTCACGAAGACTCCCATTGGATGGATAAGCTTCCACTCGTGTTGCTTGGTATTCGCTCTGCATTTAAGAGTGATCTGAAGACTACAGCGGCTGAACTAGTCTATGGAACAACACTGCGGCTACCAGGTGGCTACTTCACTGCAGGGGATAAGTCATGCGATCCTACGGAATTCGCTCAAACACTTTCCTCTCACATGCAGTCCCTTCAGCCTGTTCCCCCTCGATTGACTAGCCAACAGAACATCTTTGTTTCCCCAGCCCTCCAGTCTTGCACCCACGTTTTCGTTCGTGTACCTGTCCCAAAACGGCCTCTCCAATGTCCATATGACGGACCCTATGAAGTTCTCCGACGTACGCGCAAATCATTTCTCATCCAGCGCGGTTCCAAGGTCGACAAGGTTTCTATCGATCGTCTTAAGCCTGCGTTTTTGGAATCAACCTTAAGTGAGGTACAAGTAGCTACCAAAAAGGTTCAGCGGAAATCTGTGTCGTTCGGAACTCTTTGAACTTCCTCTCTGGTGGGGGAGTGTGTAGTGAATACTCTTATTTTAGTTTCAAGATAAATGTTAATTTTACCGTCTTGAATTTCGGAATAGTATAAATTCATTTTAAATTAGTTACCCCATTATAATTCAATTGTGAACCACATTAATACTAATTTTATGTATACTATATTATTTTATTGTATGTAAACATAATTAATTATATATCACAATTGTCAGTTAATCATTTATATTCAAATATTTATTTTAATCTAATGCCATGTCCATTTTGCAAATAAATAATAGAAAACCAAAGGTTATATTTTCCACCTTTGGTACTGTCGCAGTTTCGCCTAACGGACTCAATACGGCTAGTGAGATAATCACTGGTTGGCACTTAACTAGCGGCAGTGCTTATGGCTACATCATCCAGGTTAACCTATACCGGATAGATGCGCTACGGTCCCAAGCCGTAGCTTGCCTAGGCCAACGACGACGACGACGTAAACCAACAACATCATCACAGGAGGGATTCCTATATAAATTTTTTGTTTCAGGATATTTGTTTATTTGAGTGTACCTTATTGTTTCCTTCATTTTCGGAAAAGTATTGCATGTAGAATTCTGAACATTTTATGGCAGCTTGTCAATAGACTGAATTTATATGGATTTCAAATTTGTGATTGTACAGTGCATATTTTGGAAGTTATTGCACTTTAAAACTCGGGACGTTTTTTTGGGGGACACCCGATAAATGCGCCTTGGTGGTGTAGTAGTTAAAATTGTTGACTACGAATCCACCGGCTCTGGTTTCGATTCCCGGTGAAAACAGGCGGCGCGCAACTTACCCAGCTATTCATCCTTCCAGAATAAGTTAGTAGATAAATGGGTACCCTGGGTGGCCTAATGGTTAAGATGCTGAGCTGCTGATGGGGAGGTCGGGACTTTGTAATTTCTGACTACCCATGGTGGGTCGTGGTTCGGATTCCATGTTAAGCTATAGGTCCAAGGTGGAGCAACAAGCTTGACCTTCACCAAAATGAACAATTCGGGCGGAAGCAAAACCAAAGTAACCAAGGTATACAGGGTATAACAAAAGTTCGTTCCCTTAAGGGGTTATTTTTTTTATATGTTATGAAAACAATAAATGTTCAAATTGATTGCATGTCATTCAGGTGTTGACACATGTTAATTCGATCAAGTCGTGGGATGGAGTCCAGGCTCGGATTTTGTAATTTCAGACTTCCCTGGCGGGTCGTGGTTCGGATTCTGGGTTGGGTCGTAGGCAGGGTTGTCAGAGTTTGAAATTCCCAAGTCGGGACACAAGACCTTTTTTTACACAACTTGTAAAATTTAAAATAACATAATAACTACACACAAACTACAGAAAAAAATTGTTTATTTACCCAACAAAACTATAAGGAACAATTCAAGAAATGCAACATAATAATTCCTATTTTTAGAAAGAATAACACCTTTAATGTTGACGCCACAACACTTGCATAATTATTCTAATTCGCTTCTGTTATATATTTATTTAGATTTTACGCTCAAAATAAAATTAATAATGGTCAGGCATTTTTATTACAAAATAACATCATTAAAATAAAGTAGATTATATCAATTTGGCAAATGAGTGACCTAATTTAATCGCAGAAATATAGATTTCAAGTTAGTTTCATAGTTATGTTTCTGAACAGTTAATTTATAGATACTTTTCTGTTGACTTTTTTTTTTTTTTTTTTTTTTTTAGAACTTCAGCCCCTTGATCATTTTTCAAAATTTTTTTGGAAATCCTTACATGACATTTTATAATTTTCTTTGACCATCAGCTGAGCTTCCAAATTTGTTAAAAGTAATTTGTTTCCTTCTTTGCGCCAAGCTGTGCTCATTAAACTGAATATCCGTTCCGAAATCGCATTTGAATGGGGAATTGAAAAAACAGAAGATATTACTTTGAACAAATTATTTGCATTGGGATAAATCTTGAAAAATTGTATTCACTTTATGTCGCATTTCTGAGTTGATTGTACATTTGACATATATTTCAAGAACTTATTTAGCTTACAAATTCCCTCATAAAGCAAGTCTTCATCCAAGGAACTCGGAACTCTGGACTCTGGACTTGGGACTCGGAATTTTACTTGGCAAGTCCGGATGTCTGGCAACCCTGGTCGTAGGTCTAATTAGGTGGGACGAAAAGCCTGACCTTCGACAGAATGAATATTTCGGGCGGAAATAAAACCAGATTAACCAAGGTGTATATATATATATATATATATATATATATATATATATATATATATAGGGTGGCCCAAAAAAAACGAGACCAATTTTTTATCACGAATATTTCGGTGGCCGTTGTAGGTAGAAACCTGAAATAAAAATCAAACTAAAATTTAATCAATTCCCCTTCAAATATGTCTTTAACATGATAGAGTCTAGCTGGCCCCTAAATGGCTAAAATCGCCTTTGAAAAAAATTTACTTTCAAAAAATGTTGCGTACTCAATCATTTTACATTAATCAACGTTTTTCTTTTTCAGATTTAGAACAATGGGTTTGACAGAACCCATCATCAAATCTTTACGAGAAGAAAAGCGAATGTCCTTGACACAAATTCTAAAAGAGTATCCAGATCGCAACTGGAAAAAACCCACTGTTGCAGCATTTTTGAAAAAACTCCGTGAAACTGGCAGTATCCAATGTCGTGCTGGGAGTGGCCGGCTAAAGTCTACTACTGTAGAACTGCAGAAAACATTGAAATTGTAAGTGAACTTGTTTTAAGTCAGGATGACCAGCCAGGAACGAGTAAAAGTGAGCGCGAAATTACGAAGATGACTGGTATTTCGCGCTCTTCAGTCCAACGGATAATCAAAAAAGATCTTCATTTAAAAACATTTAAGAGAGTGACTGTTACAGCTCTATCCAACTTAGTGAGAAGAAAACGAATGGACAGATGCAAAAAACTGTTGCGGAGATTTCGATCGAATGCAGCAGTGGAAAAAATCTGGTTCTCGGATGAGAAAAAATTCATGGTTGAAACGCCTAGAAACACACAAAATGATCGTGTTCGTTCGCGAAGTCCAAGAAAAAAGGACATTGAACCATCTCGACTCTTGCGCGAGAAAACTCATTTTTCTGAGTCTGTAATGGTCTCTCTTTCTGCATCATCTAAGAAAAAAACATCAATAATTTTTATCACGCGTGGTGTGAAAATTAATGCAAAATACTATCGTGATGCTATTTTGTCTCCAATGCTATCCGAAATCAGGGAGAACACAAATGACTTTGTCTTTATGCAAGATGGAGCCCCTTCCCACACTGCCCAAGAAACAGTCACATACCTCAGGGCTCATTCCCCCAGCTTTATCGAACCGGAGAACTGGCCGCCCAGCAGTCCTGATCTAAATCCCATTGACTACTTCGTGTGGTCAGCATTAGAAGAAAAAGTCTACCGTGGTCAGAAAATTAGAAACGCGCTTCATCTTCGAGAACGAATTCTTGCTGCTTGGGAAAGTCTTACACAGAAAAAAAAATTGGAAAAATTGTAAACAAATGTAAACAAAAACAGGAGTCGATTGCAAAGGCTATTTCTAAGTGGAGAGCAAGATTGCAAGCTGTCGTTGATCGTGACGGAGGCCACATCGAGTCTTTTATCAAAAACTGAACGGGATAGGGTTTGTTTATCTATTGAAAATCTCATATTAAAATTTAAATGAATCATTGAGTTATTTTCCGCAACATTTTTTTAAAGTAAATTTTTTTCAAAGGCGATTTTAGCCATTTAGGGGCCAGCTAGACTCTATCATGTTAAAGACATATTTGAAAGGGAATTGATTAAATTTTATTTTTATTTCAAGTCTCTAGCTACAACGGCCACCGAAATATTCGTGATAAAAAATTGGTCTCGTTTTTTTTGGGCCACCGTGTGTATATATATATATATATATATATATATATATATAAAACAGGACAAAATTTAGGAGAACAGTCTCGAATCCAGGATTCTTTATGATTACATAAAAAAAGGGGTGAACCGATAGCCATAGTCAGTTTGTGTGTATAGTTCTTTATTAAAAATAAACACAGTATCACCCACTGCCAAGTCTATTAGTTTACGAAAAATGTGTTTGTTCATGTCCATGGGAAGATCCAAAGGCCGGATTGGAGCGATAGGACAGGAAACAGATATAAGACTGTGATCGGAGGAGCCCAACGGAGAAGAAAGTTTGACAGATTAAGAAGAAGGATGAGAGGTAAAAAATAAATTCAGAATGTTGGGTCTATTTCCAAGGTGAGCGGGAATACGAGTAGGGTGCTGTACACTCTGCTCTAGGACATTTAGGATAGAAAAGTTGTAAGCTAGTTCACCAGGGATGTCAGTGAAATGGGAGGAAAGTCAAAGGTGGTGGTGAATATTGAAATCTCCTAAAATGGATATTTCAGCAAAGGGAGAGCGAGAAAGAATGTATTCCGCTTTGGAAGTGAGGTAGTCAAAGAATTTTGGATAGTCAGTAGAATTAGGAAAAAGGTAAACATCGCAGAAATATTTAGTTTGAGATTGACATGTAAGCCGTAGCCAGAGGGTATAGAATTCGGAAGATTCGATTCGGGAATACGAGAACAAGTTAGATCATTGCGTACCCAACATCCACCTTTGGAGCGAAACTGATTATAGAGAAAGTAAGAGAGTACAGAAAAGGGGCTGCTGTCAGTCGTCCCAGACACCTGAGTTTCAGTGAGGAAAAGAAAATGAAGTTTAGAGGAGGAGAGGTGGTGTTCAGTAGATTGAAAATTTGAGAGTGGATGAACGAATGTTGCAGAAATTAATGAAAAGTGACTGAATTATGACTGAATTGTCTTTCTTTAAATTCAAAAGGATGTTAAGGTCAGAAAGGGGGGAACAATGGAGAAAATATCTTGTAGGCTTTAAACTTATAATAAAACTTATTAGCTATTGACTTAATTGACTGATGGATTGAAGTTAAAGGCTGAGGGCCACAGATTTGTAGGATGGACACAGTTCTAATTAGTTTCTCAAAATAAAGAAAATAGTTACAAAAATTCAATTTAAAAATAAGAAGTTTAAAATCAAGGCCAAGAGCTAAAATCCTCTTTTCGTCATCAAACAAAACCTTGTTAGAAAAATTAAATATTACAGAATCAGGTTCTGATCTAATAAAATTTGAATTAAAGCCTAAATTTTGTAACTTTACATCCTGTCGTTTTAGAATATTCTCAAAAAACTTCTAAGTATTAACTTAGACGAATGCGACAAATCAGAACCTGATAATCTATTATAACGGACACCAAAGATTTAAAATGATCATAGGAATTGACACACTTACATTCAAGTTTTTATGTATAGCATTCGATTTACAGTTAATTTCGTGAAGCAAAAGTTTTTCACACCATCTTTTAAAAAAATGTGAATTTGAATAAGTTTTTTTTTATAAAGCTTAAAACGTATAAATCTTGGTACATATTTATAACCCTTACATATCGTGAAGAAGAGTAATTCCTATTTTTTGGAGGAGCTGCACGATTCAGTCGATCCTGGAAGTATGCACAAATATTTTCAATGGTTTTACGTGGTCGCTCATGAACCCAGGTACTAGCCAATATGCGTTGTTCAATCGTATAGTTGCTACTATCACACATTTTATATGGGTCTGAAAGAAAAACTCAAATTAGTTAGTATTTTACTGGGGTGACAAGACATTGGGGACACCCTGTATAGTATCTTCCACGTATCACATGAGAGATCGGCTTGTTTATATATATATATATCCTAGATCCTGTCCCAAAGCTGGATCCTATCTGCTTTGCAGATAGCTGGTGAGGGAAGCTATATTTTTGGGGCCTCTTTGCGAGTGACCCGTTGCCCACGTCGGGCTAACATCATGAAAAAGAAAAAACTACAATGTTTGTCATTTACCATTACTTATTCGGACTATAGTGGATTTAATTTTCCCATAAGAGTTCCTTGTTCCATGCACGGTCTGTGTGTATCATGAAAAACCTCAGTTGAAATGTATATAGTATATATATATATATAATGTATATATATATATATATATATATATATATATATATAGTAACGATAACTTCGTAGATAGAGTGAAGGACATACACAGTGCATATATAGATATATCAATCTATCTATATGATTTATAGCTACTTAAAATCCTTTCAGAATGAAATCATGCATATAAAAATAGAAATATTTATTTATCAATGACGTTTGACTTTTGATCCACGTGGATTATATCCAGTTTTAAAGAATAAAAGGAGAATTTGTTTGATCCATTTCTGAAAATCTTTATTTTTCCTTTCACGTAAAAGGAAGATTGAAACTAAGAGAAGATAAAGAAACTAAAATAACGAGATGGATAAAAGTAAAAAAAAAAAACGAAGAAGAAGAATTATAAAAGAATAAACATTAAAATTCAAAGAAGAGTAAATCGATCCGTCAAATAAAATCCTAAAATACGTCGTAATAGATTTAAAAAATAACTTCCATGATGGAATCTTTGGTACTTACCGGACCTTGTTTACAAATAAACGTGTGTTTACATCTCCAAATGGATCGAACTCGGGTTGTTGTTGTTTTTATATTCGGCTTTATCTCTATTTGAGATAAATTTGTTCCAATTCATTCACTCTTCAAGGAAAATATACCCTCTTCATTGATTTAGGACACGCACGCACCACCCACACACACACACACACAATATATATATATATATATATATATATATATATATATATATATATATACTGTACACAGTGATATGAGAGAGAATATTCTCAATAGAATATTCTTGGAAAATTAGAATATTCCAAGAATATTCTCTGACAGATTTTTTTGTGAGAAAATTGAGAATTTTACAAAATAATAAAAATGTGTTGCCAAGCAGCAAATGTATACAACTAACACTCCCAAATAAATATCATATTATTTACCTGGTAGCCATTGTTTTGTTTACTTTAGGGAGATCAGATGAGAACCTCAAAAAAAAAAAAAGAATTTCTTTCGTTAAGGATATCATATACATGAAATACAACCTTATAGAAATTTTCATACCGGAAAATCAAATCAACTGGAGGCTCAGTTTTCAATATACCGGGTGTCCCATTCGAAATGAAACAACTTTGAAACTCTCTAATTTTTAAAGTATTAATGTGAGAATGTTGAAACTTTGCCAGTTACTACACCATATGCATAAAAGTTTCTGTCGTAATGTTTTTTGTTTGTTTCAGATTGAATTATGTTTACCCCACAAGAAAAAGCGAAATGTGTGTTATGGATGGCTGAGTTGAAGTCCCCTACTCTGTGTGCAACGGCGATTCCGTACAACCTTTCACAAGGAACCACCCACCAGAAGAGACCTATATGCATGGACCAAGAAATTTGAGGAGATTGGCAGTGTTCTAAAGGAACACTCTGGAGGACGAACAAGATCGGAAGATGATGTTGAACGAATACGCGGCGCCTTTGGTAGTAGCCCGAGAAAGTCCATCCGTCGTGCCAGTGTCGAACTGCAGATTCCTCGTTCAACTGTGCATAGAGTCGTGCGCAAGCGGCTGCAGCTCTATCCATATAAGCTTCAAATTGTTCAGCATATAACATGTGAAGATCTTAACAAAAGGAAACATTATGCTAAGCACAATGTATCTAATGTTTCTAATGTATCTAAATGTTATAATTCACATATATCATATGAAACTTTATGATATTGACTATTTACTGTGTGAATATTACATTGTTTGCATCATTCAATAAAAAATTATAAGGTTTTAAAGTTGTTTCATTTCGAATGGAACACCCGGTGTGTATATATACAGGCTGTCCGAGAATTATCTGTACAATTTTTGGCTGTTATTAAAAGTCAACCATGAAGTGTAGAAATTCCAGTTTTGTCCCATTTTACAGAGAATCTCATTAAGTTTTTTCTGATACCAAGTTTTGACAAGTTTTTTAGAAATTCCAGTGTGTCCGAACATTATCTGTACAATTTCATCTTTTAATAAAATTCTTGATAACACACGTAAAATTCTTAAACAAGATTATTTAGAATCTGTATTTTCAAAAGTTTCTTTTATTAAAGTAACGTTGTTACAAACATTCGATATGTGCACCATTAGTGATTCGCAAAACATCCAATCGATACTCCAAATGTTGCCATGTACGCTGCAGCATATCCACATCAATTCGCTCAATAGCAGCTGTGATTCTTGCTTTTAAATCATCAATGTCTGTCACCCGCGTACATTTCTAAAAAACTTGTCAAAACGTGGTATCAGAAAAAACTTAATGAGATTCTCTGTAAAATGGGACAAACTGGAATTTCTACACTTCATGGTTGACTTTTAATAACAGCCAAAAATTGTACAGATAATTCTCGGACACCCGGTATATATATATATATATATATATATATATATATATATATATATATATATATACAGGGTGGCGTAGTATCACGATACAGGTATCGCGACACATTTTCTGTATTTTGTATCGTATCGCGATACATTTTTTATTATTTGTATCGTATCGAAAGATACGATACAAATAAGTGTCAGTAACACGATACTTTATCATACTGTAGATTCAGTCAGTGATCTTTCCCCTCCCCTCCCCATCCCCCCAATCCCACTCCGAGAGTCGCGGTATCCAGTGCTTGTGAGACTGAGAACAAACCTCGTCAAGAATTAGCTAATTAATTATTTAGTGAATAATTCATCAGACATTCAACAATTACACATGTATGATGTATCCTTTGAAAAAAGAACTGTTCATAAAATACAACACTACACTACCATCAAGGGCTCCAGTTGAGAGACTTTTTAGCATAGATGGAAATCTCTTTCATTCAAAAAGAAACAGAATGTCTGGTGAATTCTTTGAGAAGTCACTTTTGTAAAAATCATTAAAAATAGAAAGTAATTAAGTTATTTCATATGTCATATATATGATATATATATATACAGTATGTATATATATATATATATATATATATATATATATATATATATATATATATAGTGGTCAGTGGTGTAGTGGTTAGCGTCGCTGACTACGAATCCATCGGCCCCGGGTTCGAGACCCGACGGCAGCCGGCGCGCAGCAAAACCCAGCTGTTCATCCTTCCACACAATAAAGAAAGTGGTTGGTAGATAAATGGGTACCCTAGGTGGCCTAGTGGTTAAGACGCTGGGCTGCTGATAGGGCGTGGTTCGGATTCCACGTTAAACTGTAGGTCTAAGGTGGAGTAAAAAGCTTGACCTTCGTCAGAATGAACAATTCGGGCGGAAGCTAACCAAAGGTTATATATGTATCGTATCGTATCGAGATACATTTTTGCCAATGTATCGAGTATCGTATCGCGTTACTTTTTTTGGCCCCGATACACCACCCTGTGTATATATATATATATATATATATATATATATATATATATATATATTACATGATACATATACAATACATATACATATCATATTGATATAATTGATATTACCCGCTACTACCAAAATAATCACCAATAATATAAAAAGTGCATTATCCAAAAAATCAATGCATCATTCCATTAGGAAAAGAAGAAAGAAGAAAAGAAGAAGATAAAGAAAGGAAGAAATAGAGAAGATGAAGCTGAACATGAACAAGAAATATTAGAGCTGGACTTGGAGTTAGAGAGTGAATTTTCAGATCCTGATTAGGTACCTTAGTTTTGGTTTGAAGTGCGGAAGATCGCAGACATTACTAATTTTAGGTATTTGAAAATGTTTACAATGTTTACTGATCAAGAATTACCAGATAGGGTTTTTATCTATTTTTGTTAGCTTACGAAAACTACCTAAACCAGGTACTACCAGTGCGCGTACTTTATTCACGAGGATGTCCAATTAACATATGCATATAACTAATGTGAATCATATTCGTATTTGCTAAATACCATTTTGCAACTACAGTATTTTGCATTAGAAATTAAAAAGTTGAAAGCTAATTTTCTGCTGCTTCAGTAGTATATTCTACCAGTCAGTATATATCAAGTAATCATTACTGCTACACTCCTGACCACTTAAAGTTTTATTTTCTTTATTTGTTTTGCAAGAAAATTCTTGAAACTTCACTTACATGGGAATATTCAAGAATTTTCTTGAGAATTTTACATAACTCTCTCTCTCTCTCTCTCTCTCTCTCTATATATATATATATATATATTTTTTTTATGCGCCTCGGTGGTGTAGTTTTATATTCGCCTTTATCTTTGTTTGAGATAAATTTGTTCCAATTCATTCACTCTGCAAGGAAAATATACCCTTTTCATTGATGTAAGACACACACACACACTATATATACAGTATATACAAACTCAGAATGGTCCCCTGAGAAACGTATATGTTAAACACATACCGTGCATGGAACAAGAAACTCTTCTGGGAAATTACATCCACTATAGTTCGTTCGAATAAATAATGATAAATGACAAATACTATAGTGTTTTTTCCTTTTCATGATGGAAAACCCAACGTGGGCACCGGGTTACTCACCCTAGCCTGCTACATTCAGAACCTCAATATACGCAAGAAACTCGTTGCATTCACGTCGGATTGAATACATCAAAGAAAAAGGGATAACTATTGTATTTTTAGCCAAAAAACAAAACTTAAACCTCAACCGGGACATTGAGCGTCCACTTTTCAAGGCACATAACACGTCCGTTTAATATACACAAACTCAGAATGGTCCCCTGAGAAACTTATATGTTAAACACAGACCGTGAATGGAAGAAGGAGTAACCCGGTGCCCACGTTGGGCTTTCCATCATGAAAAAGAAAAAACTATAGTATTTGTCATTTATCATTACTTATTCGAACTATAGTGGATGTAATTTCCCAGAAAGAGTTCCTTGTTCCATGCACAGTATGTGTTTAATATATATATATATATATATATATATATGATGAATAAAACCACGAAGGAAAGGAAACACAAAATGGTGCTCAAGCGCTTTCGTCTAATGACATCCTCAGTGTTCCTGAGGATGTCATTAGACGAAAGCGCTTGAGCACCATTTTGTGTTTCCTTTCCTTCGTGGTTTTATTCATCATAAATATTTTTCACGTGTTACCTTCGTGAAATAATTTTCATATATATATATATATATTATGCGCCTCGGTGGTATAGTCGTTAGCGTCGCTGGCTACGAATCCATCGACCACGGGATCAAGACCCGGTGATGGCAGGCGGCGTGCAGTAAAACCCAGCTGTTCATCCTTCCACAGAATAAAGAATTTGGGCTGATGGTTGGGGTGTGGTTCGGATTCCACGTTAAACTGTAGGTCTAAGGTGGAGTGACAAAATTGATCTTCGCCAGAATGAATAATTCTGGTGTGTATATATATATATATATATATATATATATATATATATATAGAGAGAGAGAGAGAGAGAGAGAGAGAGAGAGAGAGAGAGAGAGAGTTATGAGTGTCTTCATTTCTCGGAAAAGTGTCTTCAAAATGTTTCCTTGTTAATTTCAGAAAATTAATTCAAGGTTATTTAGACAAATAAATAAATAAAAATAATTATTTTTTTTGTTACACTGAAACAATGGTTCTCAACCTGTGGTACGCGAGAGAATGTTAAGGGGATACGCGACGGGGTCCTGAAAATCTAACCCTTTTAATTTTATATACGATTTTTTTTTTTATGTACAAAGGAGGGGGCTAAGGGCGAGCGCCCGCAAAAGTGACCCCTCCACAGAAGATGGAGAGAGCCAAAAACAAGGTCTCCAAGGTTCAATGATGCCTTTTTTTTAAATTTTGAAAAGGTTGTGTAGTATGTAAGATGCATGTACTGTATGTGTAGTGAGTAATAGAGGGAGAAGTGTGTGTTTCAGAGCATGCTGGACTGCTCACAGGGTAGATGAGGCACGGAAAAAGATCAGCTAAGGAGGACAGTGATAGGAGAAACGGGAGTTCCAGCACTCCCTGACTCCTGCCTAACATCCATCCCGGAGTACTTCCCTGGTCGATTGGTGTCTACAATCTCCTAGAAGAGGATTGAGTTGTTGGTGGCAAAAAAACAGGCTCAGCTTCTCATTAAGTTCAGTGAGTGTTGTTCATGCTTGTGATAAGTAAATTTTCTTCAATAAAACTATTTGGTGGACTGAACCATGCTTGTCTGTTTACCTTTCTCGAAGTTAAGTCGATCATGCGCTGGGGTTGGGGGTACGAGACCAGTGCTGAAAGAGCTCAAGGTACAGAAGAGGAAAAAGGCTGAGAACCTCCACACTAAAAGATCCTCTTTTCTTTTTTTTCTTAAATTTCCTTTAATTTATGTTTTTGAATTTCTCAATCAATAATGAGATAGATCGTTCTCCGCGTCCAAGATTCTATAGCGACCCGTGGTTCGGATTCCCCGTAAAGCTGGAGGTTCCCTTCCGTCACGTGACCTCAGATGTTACGAAGTAAGTTAAACAATCGCATAAAAAAGACAACGTTTAAATCAAATTCTTGAGGTGAATTGAAGTGAATGGGGATCATAAAGCAAAATAGTTTTCATTAAAAAAAATCCAAAGTGTGAAATACTTTAGTGGCATAAAAATTATTACTGTAACTCATAAAAATATAGTGATTAAAAATGGAAATGGTCAATCCTTTCTTGAACGCCAAACGTATAGAATATATATATATATATATATATATGCAAATAACTGCAATGACCGCGCAGTATATAAATGAATAGAAACGACATAAGTATTAAGGAACGTTTCTGCACACGAGGAGGAGAGATAACGAAATAATGAAAAATGAGGCGAACCGCCTGGGAATCGAACCCAGGGCCTTCCAATTGCCGGTCGGACGCTCTACCATTATGCTACGGACCTCACTCAATCACAAATCGAAATTCTCCCAAATAGGGCAGAAACCAATGCCCTCAGAGAGCACCCTCGCAAATCGTGAATATGCGCAAATAACTGCAATGACCGCGCAGTATATAAATGAATAGAAACGACATAAGTATTAAGGAACGTTTCTGCACACGAGGAGGAGAGATAACGAAATAATGAAAAATGAGGCGAACCGCCTGGGAATCGAACCCAGGGCCTTCCAATTGCCGGTCGGACGCTCTACCATTATGCTACGGACCTCACTCAATCACAAATCGAAATTCTCCCAAATAGGGCAGAAACCAATGCCCTCAGAGAGCACCCTCATTTTTCATTATTTCGTTATCTCTCCTCCTCGTGTGCAGAAACGTTCCTTAATACTTATGTCGTTTCTATTCATATATATATATATATACAGTATATATATATATATATATATATATATATATATATAAGGAATGTTGCAAATATCTGCATCCGCGGATGTCAATTTTTTTACATTCATATCCACATCCGCATCCGTGGATGTCAATTTTTTACATCCGTAGCATCCCTAATACCCCTACTCTCCCTAATAAGTCCTGCCCCAAAGGCTTTTCTTAGAAAAGGAATGACATGCTGGGATAGAATAATATCACGAAAATACTGTCCGTCCCAACTCTGACCATTTGGCTTGAGCACCCACATGAGCTTCTTTGCAGTGAACAAAACAAACACACCAACACAGTCTGGACTTTTTAATAATTCGCGATAATGTTCATTGTCATCGATTTCATCTGGTGTTGTGGCCCACACTCGATCATTTTGGTAGTTAGGCCGACGTGTTACGTAAAGAAAAAATTCATCGGAGACAGCTAAATGCATGAAATCATCCACATCCCAATCTTCAAGATAATGGGCAAACCACATTCTGTCATCGATGTTAAGTTGAGTTTTTCTTGGCTTTAGAAGTTCATGCCAAGGCTTTAAACCTTGCCTATGACGGTACACTGTAGGCCTGTTCAAAAATCAAGTTTTTCTTATTTTCATAGGTTTCTGTACATTTTCCCATGCTTTTTGACCTGAAAAAGCCGAGGATGTTGGGAAGCATTGCCGCATGGAGCTTTAAATTTTCTGCCTTGAAATCGGCAAAAGCGCCAATTCCGGGGTCCCTTGAATTATGTTTTGCACTTTAACTTTTGATCTAAACAAGATAGAGCAACAAATTAGGTATCAAATGAAAGAGCATAAAATTAGTAAATAATAATAATAATAATAATAATAATAATAATAATAATAATAAATAAATAATAATTAATAATAATAATAATAATAATAATAATTATCTATCATTTTTCAGAAAACAACAGAATCTCAATCAGAATCTAAAAAACCATCTACAAGTTACAACTTCACAATGGCATTAAGCAAGGAGCTGAGGGAGCTCCGTGGGCGCACAGTTGATATCTCAGAACCTCCACGTACTGTCCACAGGCAGGTGTCAACTGGGCCATCTACCAGATCTCTCACTGAAACTTTCCTGGTTGGATACCCTTCAGCTTTTATCAGTGGTTCCCAGCTTCCCACCAACAGACAGGCGTTCCAGTAGTTCCTTAATCTTCAGAATTTATCGGAAAATGCAGGGAGGCCCATGGTTCAAGACCTTGCATATGAAACAGTTGAATCTATCATCCCATTCCGGCAGATGGCTAGGATCAAGACAATGACCAAGTACAACGCAATGAAGCTCTTCATGAAACTACATGAGAAACATCGTGCTCTGGTGAAAAGCAAAGGAAGAGCAAGTAACCCTGGAGGAAAAAGAGGAGCATTTGTGCTGGAATTAGACAGCCTGTTCGATATAGGAGCTCCAGATGCAATCCAGGAAATACAGAACAACAGACTGTTATCCAGAGAGAAGAAAGATGAGGATATCAGGTTCTACGAAGACCAAAAGACAGAGGAAAGGTCATATGTCTGGTCATGACAAGATTTTTGAGACAAGATCCCTGCAGCAAGCAGCGAGGAATGAAAGACTGCAGCATAGACAAGAACAAGGTAAAACTAATTACTTTGAACGTTACAAAAAGTTTTAAGTTTTACTCCATTGCGATATTTAGCATGTACTTAACAATTACTGTCTTAACATGTTGTACTATTTTACAGCTGCAGCAGAACAAGAGGCAGTTGTTCATGTGGATGACATTACCTGGGGTGACTCAACTGACAACGACGCTAACACAGAGGACATGGATTACCATCAGCCTCGTCCTGGATGTTCTCACCATCAAGACACTGTGACTAGTGTGACTTTGACGTTTCCAAGGAAGGTCATGGAATGTGATGTCATCTGCAATACAGCTGATCGTCTTGGTTTATCAGACAATCAAGTTACTGTCCAGGTATAATATCAGCCAGAGTCACATGTCCAAGTTTTGTGAAAACCCCCCACAGTACGCTGCCTTACACTGGGATGGAAAGTTGCTCAAAGATGTCTTGGGCAGTGAACCTGGAAGTACCTCAGAGACTTTAGCTGTGCTAGTGTCTGGTCCACCTTCATACACTGAAGGAAAGTTATTGGGAGTACCTGTCATCGACAATTCTTCTGGCACAGCTCAGGCTGAGGCTTCAATGGATTTACTGGAGACATGGGAACTTACGGATAATGTTACTGCCCTTGTTTTTGACACTACATCCAGTAACAGTGGAGTTCACAGAGGAGCTGCCAAACTGCTAGAGAAAATGCTGAACAAAAAGGTGTTTTATCTGGCCTGTCGACATCACATCCTGAAAATCCTAGTAGGAGCAGTTTGGGAGAAGCTGTTTTGGAAGGTGAAGGGGCCAGATAATCCCTGGTTTGAGCATCTGAAGGATGTTTGGACGGACTTGTCCAAGGAAAACCCAAAGATGCTGGCTATCAACAGCAAATGGCTGAAGGAAAAGAAGAAGAACAGTGAAGAAATACTCCAAGACATTCTAACAGCAGAAAGGCTTCCAAGAGCCGACTACAGGGAAATGGCAGAACTGACAGTCATTGTTCTTGGAGGAACGCCTCCTCGAGGTATTCACTGGAGTCGACCAGGCGCCATTCATCAGGCCAGATGGATGGCCAGAAACCTGTACTCCATGAAAATGCTGATGTTTGCAGATCAACTTGAGTACGACGAAGACACTGTATTAAAGCTGGAAAGACTCAACACCTTCCTTGCGCTGTTCTACACCCCTGTATGGATGATGTCAATGTCTGCTGCAGATGCTCCCGTGAATGATCTAAGTCTAATCCAGGACATGTTGAAGTACAAGAAAACTGACCCAGAGCTTGCTGATGCAGTACTTAATAAGATGGAAAACCACAAATGGTACCTGACGCAGGAAGTCGTGCCATTTGCCCTGTTCAGCAGTAGATTGAGTGACACATTGAAGCACGACATTGCTGCCCAGTTACATGCCACTGAGAAGCCAGACAGCTTCAGAACAGGAAAGCCTCTATTCCAGAGAGTCACAGCTAAGACCACCCTGGTTGATCTCATTGGCCCAGAATCACATTTCCTGCTGGACACACTGAACATTGGATCCGAGTGGCTTCTGGAACCTGTCACGTCTTGGCCACAGAATGAGGACTACAGAAAAGCGTTGGACTATGTTAAGAATCTGAAAGCGGTGAATGACATTGCTGAACGTGGTGTCAAGATGAGCGACTTTGCAAATGTCATAACAACAGATGCCAAGCAAAGGGACTATCTCCTTCAAGCTGTGGAGTTCAACAGACGCCGCTTTGACAGCTTCAAGAAACAAACTC
>JAJOZX010000257.1:845000-905000 GCA_023014485.1 Bathynomus jamesi | reverse complement strand
GAAAGGATGCACTATAAATTACGACATGATGAATCGTCGGTACGGTGGTGCCTTTGGCAGTCTACGAAGAAATGATGCAACAACGAAATGATGACTTTTTGTACATAATAATAAATAAAAAAAATACTTATGAAAATGCATGATGCATATTAGATTAAGTAGTTTAGTATTCATACCATTTCTTATTTTCCACACTGTCTTCTAATGCGTAACTGAGGAGTATCGAATACATGAGATAAATAATACAGTGGCTGGCAGAGGAGGGAGAGAGCCTTGTCTGCTCTATACTTTACTATAACTACTATTCCTGTCTGTAATTGTAAGCATAGTATAAGTTTTCAATATTCTTTTCTTTCATCGCTAATTCTAACTTTTCTACTTCCTACTTGGGCTAGTCTTTTTTTTATGCGGGAAGGAGGGGCCGAGGGCGAATGACCGCAAAAACCACACCTCCCTATAGAAAAAGAAGAGTGCCAAAACTAGGGTCCACGGTCTTTGAGATGCAGGACACTCTGCGTTTGAAAGATTGGAGGTCATAGACAGGGGGAGTGATGGGTTGAGGAAGATTGTTCCACAGTTCACCGGTTGAGTAGACGAAAAATTGAAAATACCGATTACCTCATGCGTTAGATAGTTGGACAGAAAAGGAATGAGAATATAACAAAAGTCTGGTGCTGAGTGCTCTCCTTAAAGGAGGAGGCAGGAGGCAGTTCAGAATAGTAGTAGTGTCCGTTATGATAGCGATGGTAAAGAGAGAGTGAGGCAATATTGTGGCGAAGAGAGAGAGAGAGAGAGATTGAAAACAGTTAGTAAGAGGTGGGGAATTGATGAGACGAAAAGCCTTTCATTCCACCCGGTCAAATATGGCTGGGTGTTGAGCCACCCAAAACATGAGAAGCGTACTCCATACAGAGGCAGACAAGACCCATGGGTCGAGACAGCAACTGAGTGAGGGTGAAGAAACTGCGGAGCCAGTACAACATACCTAACCTCTTAGAAGCTGTTTTAGAAAGAGAGTACTGTATATGTGATTTTTCGTGGAAAGATCACAAAAAAAGGAAACGCCAAGAATGTTAAGAGAAGAGGAAGGATTGAGTTCTGCATTGTTGAAGGTAAGGGGATAGTCGTGTGGAAGATTGTGACAAGTAGACAGAGGAGAAACTGAGGTTTTGAGGCATTGGAAGCCACAAAGTTCTCTGCTCCAATCAGAGATAGTAGAAAGATCAGAGGTCAGATATACCCTAGCCGTCCTACGCGAATCATAGAGTGACTGTTGAGAAGGACGCTTTGGAAAGCGGGTGGAGAAGTGAAGAGTGGAATCATCGGCATAGGAGTGAATAGGACAAGAAGTGCGACTTGACAGATCATTGATAAATAAAAGAAAGAGAGTGGATGACAGGACAGAACCCTGAGGAACACCACACGGCTAATAGCTTTAGGAGAAGAACAGTGACTATCTACAACCGCAGCTATAGATCGGCCAGAATGGAAATTAGAAATGAAGGCACAGATAGAAGGATAGAAACCGAAGGAGGGCAGTTTGGAGGTTAAAGATTTATGCCAGACTCTATGAAAAGCTTTTGATATGTCTAGCGCAATAGAAAAGGTTTCACCGAACTCCCGAAAGGAGGATGACCAAGAGCCAGAGAGCTATGCAATAAGATCGCCAATAGAGCGTCCCTTCCGAAACCCATACTGACGATCTGAAAGAAGATTGTGAGAAGAAGAGAGGTGTTTAAGCATCTTCCAATTAACGACAGATTCAAAAAGTTTAGGAAGGCAAGAAATGAAAGCAATTGGACGATAGTTGGAGGGTAGAGAGCGGTCACCCTTGTTTGGGGCAGACATAATAAAGTCAGAGAGAGGAGGAGATATGGGAATAGCACCAGAATCGTTCAGGGTTGAGTTGGAGGCGAAAGGATGAGCGAAGAGTTCAGCTTTGTCAGGCGAAGAGACAGTAAGTGAGCTGTCGGAATGGAAAAGAGGAGAGAAAGAAGAGGAAGTAATGTTGTTGAAGAGGTTCTTGGTTAGATGCCAGAAACAGCGAGAAGAATTAGAATTAGATAGGTTTTAAAATTTTTGTCGGAATTTTTGACGAGTTGAAGAACAAATTTTGCACGATTCCGGGGAGAAATATAAGCTAAGTGAGAGTCAGGAGTTGGAATGCGACGGTACCTTCTGAACAACTCCTCTCCGTTGCGGATAGCATTAGCGCAAGAAAAGTTAAACCAAAGTTTTTTTGCCTTCGTAGTAAGAATAGAACATGGAATGTACGCCTCGATACCCGAGAGACTCACCTCCGTGATGCGATCAGCACACTGGGAAGGGCTCCAGCCACGGAATCAGTAATCATTCCATGGGAAATCAATCACAGAAGTACTGTCTAAGGGCCTCCCAATTAGCTGCGGGGAAAGTGCCAAAGGCGTCTCCTCTTGGGGGAACCCAAAGGCTGAATTGGAGCGATAGGACAGGAAACAGATATAAGAGTGTGGTCGTAGGAGTCCAACGGAGAAATTTCTTTGACAGATTAAAAAGAAAGATGAGCGGTAAGAAATAAATCCAGAATGTTGGGCCTATCGCCAAGGTGATGGGGATACGTAGGGTGCTGTACAATTTGCTCTTGGTCATTCAGGACAGAAAAGTTGTAAGCTACTGTAGTTCACCAGGGATATTAGTGAAATGAGGGGAAAGCCAAAGGTGGTGGTGAACATTGAAATCTAAAATGGAGATTTCAGCAAACGGAAAGTGGGTTAGAATGTATTCCACTTTGGAAATGAGGTAGTCAAAGAATTTTGGATACTAAGGTGGGGCAACAAGCTTGACTTTCGTCAGAATGAACAAATTCGGGCGGAAGCAAAACCAAGGTTAAGCAAGGTTTAGTCAGTAGAATTAGAAGAAAGGTAGATAGCGCAGATGTATTTAGTTTGAGATTACCATGTAAACCTTAGCCAGAGGATATAGAATTCGGAGACTTCGAGTTTGGGAATACGAGAACAAATTAGGTCATTGCGTACATATACACAACATTGACTTTTCGAGTGAAATTGAGTAAGAGAAAGTAAGAGGGTACAGAAAAGGGGTTGATGTCAGTCGTCTCAGACACCTGAGTTTCACTGAGGAAGAGGTGAGGTTTGGAGGAGGAAAGGTGGTGTTGAACAGGTCGAAAATTTGAGGAAAGGCCACGAATGTTGCAGAAGTTTATGAAAAGTGAATGAGGCAGAGGCCCAGAACATCTGAAATTGGGGGGGGGGGGGGGTAGCAGATCCAGCCCCCCCCGGGTCTGCGTTCCCGGTATCGGTATATCGGTAGCGGGGGAACCAGAAGTGGGAACATTTATGGTACCCCCCTCCCCCAGAGGGGACTCCGAGGCTCTGAAAGTTGTTGCCATTTTTTTTTTTTTTAATTTTAAATTTTTTTCAAAAATTACCCATTTTTATTCAGTTGAAACTATGGAATGATTTAAATGCTGATATAAAAAATATTGTGAATGTACTAGGGGTACTCAATATATTTTTTCCCCACCCTTTTTTTCTCAGCTAAATAATAGGCCATGGGGTTGAAATGTCTTTTGGACCGTAAGTTTTAACTTTCTGTGCTTCACATAACCGGGTTTTTCCAGTTTGAACCTCCCCTCCTTGTATAAAACCGCTTTTAAACGCCTTTGTATAAAACCGATGGCTAACGCAGTTTCAAAAATGGCGTCTGACAGTGATGTACGTCGTAAACAGAGAGCTATTATCGAGTTCCTAACCACAGAGAAGGAAACAGTTGGAAATATTCACAAACGTCTACAAAACGTTTACGGAGATGTTGTTGTTGATCGAAGCACAGTTGGACCCTGGTCTAAACGTGTGAGATCATCGGAGAGAGGGGAGAGCCAGCCTCGATGATGAGCCACGCAGCGGTCGTCTGGCATCGACTGTGACATCTCACACTGTGCAACGTGCTAACAGTATCATTCGATCAAATCGGCGCGTCACATACAAGGAGCTATCACTGGAGCTAGGAATTAGTGAAGGAAGTGTGAATACGATAAATCAGCAACTGGGATACTCAAAAATGTGTTCACGGTTTGTTCCTCGCGAACTGAATGAAGATCACAAAGCCCAAAGAAAAGAAATTGCTTCCGAGTCGGTGGTTCGATACGAGACAGAAAGGGATGACTTCCTTTCACGAATTGTGACTGGGGATGAGACTTGGGTACACCACTTTGAACCTGAAACAAAACGCTAATCCATGGAGTGGCATCACGCAGACTCCCCACGCAAGAAAAAGTTCAAAATGGCTCCCTCTGCAGGAAAGGTTATGGCCACCATCTTCTGGGACATGAAAGGGGTGATTCTGGTGGACATTATGAAGAAAGGACAAACAATCTACTCAGAGGCATATATTGCTACCCTACAGAGACTCCAGAGACGTATAAAGCGAGTTCGACCGGAGAAAAAAACTGGAAGATGTCCTTCTTTTGCACGATAACGCAAGACCACACAACAGTTTGCAAACAAGAGAGGCCATCACAAAAATGCGCTTGACTGTGTTACCCCACCCTCTATACAGCCCGGATCCGGGACCTTCAGACTTCCATTTGTTTGGGCCAATGAAGGATGCTATTCGTGGAAGAAAGTTTCAGAGTGACGATGAGGTCGTTGAGGAGGTTAAGAAGTGACTTCTCCAGCGAAAGCCAGGGGACTTTTACCAGCAAGGAATAAAGGCCCTTGTTTCGAAGTGGAGAAGTGGAGGAAAGCCGTAGAAAAGGATGGAGACTATGTGAAAAAATAAACTTGTAAAAAAAGTATGTAACTACTTGTGTACAAAATTTCTGGAACTTACGAATGAAACTTGGAAAGAAAAAAAAAAGGTGGGGCATAATATATTGAGTGGCCCTCGTATTTACGTACCGCCAAGCAACAGCTCACGAAACACCAGTGGTATGCGTACCACAGTTTGGGAACCGCTGATTTAATTTTACTCAACTCTGATCCAGGTATTTTTGAATCTGAATATACTGTTATTACTGTATATTGTATGTACAATTGTACATATATAGACGTACATCAGAAATCATTCAAAATCATCGGTGTTTGAAGAACAAAGATTAAAACCTAAAATAAGTGTTTGGCTGAAGATAATTCTTGGTTTATATAAACAGTTTTTCGGATATGACAAGAAATAAGGAGATAAAGAAATTTGTTCTGGAGATAATCTACATTCCTTTTAGACCTCAGGTCACGAGAATTGGGGGTATATATATACACGACTCTTCGAAGATGTAAGGAATCAATCGGTCTTTGATAACTGTTTCGTGAGGATTACTTAACACAAAAAGTCAAGCTAACAGACGTCAACGTTATTTATACAAAGTTTTAAGTAAGTGGAGTTTAATTATTTGTAATTTATATGTCCAGTTTTGACAAAAATTCGTCTACAACCATAAAAATGTCGGGTCAATCCCAGAATAGGCACCTGATGTACCTCAATCCCAGATGAAGCACCTGCGTTCAACCTCAATCCCAGAATAGGCACCTTGCAAGGAATTACATAAAAAAAACCTGATGATTACAAAATTTATTGTTTATACAAAGTTTATTACAAATGTAATAAAGGCAAAGTTATAAAAGGTTTAAAGTGGTTTAATGAATAAAGAAAAATTTTAGATATTATAAATTCCTGCAATATGAACCCGAATGTTTCTGAATCCATCTGAAGCAAATCCAAAAAAGCAGAAGATATAGCAAAAGATTAGGTTAGGTTAGGTTAGGTTAGGTTAGGTTAGAGTTGATTTTTTCAAATATTGATAAAAACAATGAAATTATATCTCTAAAAACTGTTTATATTTTTTTCTCCTCAATCCCAGATTAAGCACCTGTGTTTTGCCTCAATCCCAGATTAAGCACCTAAAAATGATTTCAGGTGCCTATTCTGGGATTGATCCAAAATGTCTAAAAAGCGTAAAAAATTACTTATTGGTAATATTCTGTTTTTCTTTGGATATTTTTCTTCTTTTTGGTAACTAGTAAGATTTCAAAAACTGAACTCAGTCATTAATGATTACATATTATTTATACCTTTTTATTGAAATTTTAAGTTTTTAGAGAAACTTTTTCAAAAACTGTACCATCTAACAGATTTTGTTTTGAAGTTTTACAAATGCTTACGTAAAATTGTTAGAATTAGGGTGTATGGTACCAGTGTCTGTAGCTCAGTTTCCTTTTAAGCGAACTGCGATCACTGAGGTTAGGGATTCGACGTCCGATTCTGCTGGTGATGATAATACAGAAGTTGGCCCAATGGGCCGTATTAGTTGGCCTGAGTTCTGTGCCAGTTTCTGGCCCTCCTGACTGATTATTAGTATTATCATTATTATTATTATGAAATGTACCTTTTGGATAGTTATACCTTTTCGTGTAGTTGATTAATATTTAAGATAGAAGGAGTTTGAAGATGGTTAACCGTAGAAGGCGATCGTGGCCTGAAAATTATCTTTTATTGTACGCCAGCTAATTTTTAGTATTGTTTAGTAAAAATAATTTGTTTAAATGTAATTTTCATTATGGGGTTACGCAGACCCGACTCTATTCGCTATGTGTAATGTCCCACACTGGCCTTCTGGGTTAACAAGACTGTTAATATTTATCGCAAATCACAGAGTGTATGTTTTATTTTAATTTGTACACAAAATGAGAAAATATTTAAGTTTAACTCTAAATTTATGAGATGGAATACGAGTATGGTTAAACATAACAACATCCAAAAATATGTTTTCTCAAATAAAGTGCCTAAAATTTTACCCTCCCCCCCCCTGCTTAAAATAAACCAAAACATCGTCGTTGCTTAAGTGCAGTTTAACCATAATACTGTTTACTATTTATTATTTTCTGTATTTCTTTAAAGAAAAATGAAGGTAATCGCCATTTTTCTCTGCGTTATTACAACGGCTTCTTGTTATTCAACCTACCTGAATCTTCTGAATGAAGAATGGGAAACTTATAAAGTAAGTTAATTACCGATTTAATTCTTTAATTAAGTAATTAATTTATAATTATCCATTAAATTATCATTTTATTAAATGTCTGATTGACTGACTTATTCCTCATTATACAGTTATTTATTAATTTAGTAAAACAAAAAATGTTGAAAATTCTTATCATTCAAGTTTAATGAGAGGCCAGTTTAGCTCGTACGAGTATATATATATATATATATACATTCGATGTGGCTTTTATATAATTTCTTCATTCGTAGATCAAGTTCAACAAAGTTTATGAATCAAAGATGGAAGAGGCTTTGAGGATGAGACTTTACTTCGAAGGCAAACTGAAAGTGGCTGAACACAACCAGAGATATTATGAGGGAGAAGAGTCTTACTTCGTCGAAATTAATCGCTTCAGCGACATGGTAAGATTAATAACAGCAATGTCCTTCTACTTTATCAGCATGTTTAGATGGAACTAATGACAGCTGCAATTAGGACACGAACTACGTCAACGACCCATAGTACTACTCGTATGTCTATACATACACTGGCTAATAATGAAACTCATTCATCATTTTTGAGATTTACAATCATGGCTAGAGTTCACTGAATTTTATATTTTCAAAATTTTTAATGTATCGTTTGAACATTTTGAGAGACTTTAATTAGATTTCGAGTATGTTCACCGATAAATACCTAAATGGAAAGGAAATTTTGCAACTTTTTTTGTGCAGGAAGGAGAGGCCAAGGGACGAATTTCTGTAAAAACTTCTCCCCGTAGAAGAAGAAGAAAGCCAAAATGAAGGTCCGGGGTTTTTGAGATGCCTAGACACTCTGCGTTTGAAAGATGGGAGGTCATAGACAGGAGCAAAGCTGGATTAAGGGAGATTGTTCCACAATTGACCGGTTGAGTAGATGAAAGACTGAAAATACCGATTAACCATTGCATTAGTGCATTAGACAGTTCGACAGAACAAAATAAGAATGTGTAGAAAGTCTGGTGCTGCGTGCTCTCCTTAAAGGAGGAGGCATGCAGTTACAGAGTTCAGAAGAGTAGTGTCCGTTATAATAGCGATAGTAAAGAGAGAGTGAGGCAACAATTGTGGCGAAGAGAGAGAGGGATTAAAGACAGTCAGTAAAAGGCGGGGAATTGATGAAACGAAAAGCCTTTGATTCCACCCGATCAAGTACAGCTGTGGGTTGAGCCACCCGACACGTGAGAAGTGTACTGCATACAGAGGCAGACAAGACCCCTGTACAGAGACAGCAACTGAGTGAGGGTGAAGAAACTGCGGAGCCAGTACAACATACCTAACTTCTTAGAAACTGTTTTAGAAAGATACTACATGTGGTTTTTCCAGCAAAGATCACGGAAAGAGGAAACTCCAAGAATGTTGAGTGAAGAGGAAGGATTGAGTTGTGTATTGTAGAAGGTTAGGGGACAGTCGTGTGGAAGATTGTGACGAGTGCACAGACAGAGGAACCAAGTCTTTGAAGCATTGAAACCACAAAGTTTTCTGTGTCCTAATCAGAGATGGCAGAAAGATCAGAAGTCAGCCGTCCTACGTGAAGCATAGAGTGACTGTTGAGAGGAATGCTCTGTGAATTGGTGGAGAAGTGGAATCATCGTCATAAGAGAGGATATAACAGGAAGTAAGACTTTATAGAACATCGGTAAATAAAATGAAAAGAGTGGGTGACAGGAAAGAACCATGAGGGACACAACTGTTAATAGCTTCAGGAGGAGAACAGTGACCATCTACAATTGCAGCTATAGATCTATAGAGTAGTTAGAAACGAAATCAGAGATGAAAGCACAGATAAAGGATAAAAACCGAAGTAGGGCATTTTCGAAATTAAAGATTTGTGCCACATTCTATCAAAAGCTTTTGATATTTATAGCACAATAGCAAAAGTTTCACCAACATCCAGAAAGGAGGATGACCAAGAGACAGAGAACCATGCAAGAAGATCGCTAGTAGAGCGTCCCTTGCGAAACCATACTGACGATCTGAAAGAAGATTGTGAGAAGAGAGGTGTTTAAGAATCTTCCTATTAAAGAAGAGGTTCCAAAACTTTAGAAAGGTAAGAAATCAAAGCATTTGGATGATAGTTGCAGGGTTGAGAGCGGTCACCCTTGTTTGGGACAGGCTGAAGGGAAAGTACGAGATGAAAAACAAAGACGAAAGAGTTTGCCTGGGCAAGGTGTCAGCACAGAAGCATAGTTCTTGAGAACAACAGGAAGAACACCGTCAGGACCGTACGCCTTTCTAGAGTTGAACTCAGATAGGGCAGAAAGAACACCTTTGAAAGAGATTCTAATTTCAGACATAATTAAGTCGGAGGGAGGAGGAGATGGAGGAACAACATCGGAATCATTCGGGGTTGAATTGGAGGCGAAAGTTAGAGCGAACAGTTCAGCTTTGTCAGGAGAAGAAGCGGCAACTGAGTCGTCGGAATAGAAAAGAGGAGGGAAAGAAGAAGTAAAGTTGTTGAAGAGATTCTTAGCTAGATGCCAGAAAGAGCAAGAAGAATTAGAATTAAATAGGTTTTCACATTTTTGCCGGATGAAAGAATTTTTGGCGAGTCGAAGAACAGATTTTGCACGATTCCAGGCAGAAATATAAGCTGAGAGAGAGTCAGGAGTTGGAATGCGACGGTACCTTTAGAAAGACTCCTCTCTGTTGCGGATAGCTAAAGAACAAGTAAAGTTAAACCAATTTTTTTGTATCTGTCGAAAGAATAGAATATGGAATGTACGCCTCCATGCCTGAGAGAATCACTTCTGTGATGCGCTCAGCACACTCGGAAGTGTCCCGGCCATGGAATCAGTAATCATTGCATAGCAAATCAGAAAAGTACTGCCTAAGGGCCCCACAATTAGCGGCGCCAAACAGTAAACAGTTCAAAAACTGGTAAAGTGTCTTTAAAATGGCATAAATGACAACAGAATCTTATTTAATCTATGTAATATATATGGACATAAAAAAAATGCATGATATGATGAATGTAGAATTAGTTTCAGACTACTCATTTCAGAAATAATAATTCGTTATACTAAACTGTAAAACTTTCGAGAACTGTATATGAATTTTATGTTACATTATAGTGTAGGACCTTGTATGAATTGTACTTATTACGAAAACTTAATGATAGAATTGCACAAAATTTTTTAAATATTTCTCTTTAAAGAAATGACAGAATTGACCTCATAAAGTGATAGCGTAATATTCTGTACATATAATTTACGAATATATATCTCTGCACCGTTTAGTAATGTATCGTTATGGTCAACAAGTTGCTTTTAAATTCATTAGTTTTCTGTAGTGGTGATAATGGTCTTTTTCCTCACCTACCTCGTGTAGTTCTACAGCTGAATATATTCTACTTTCTTTAATCACACTGACAAAAAAGTTTTGCATTCTTTAAAAATGGATCGTTTTTTTACCTTCAGCTGCCTCACGAGTGTGCTCGGTATAAGGGGTTAAAACTAAGTACTCCAGAGAGTAAATCTGAAGGAGCGACGTTCATCGGTCCTCATGACGATATCATTCTTCCCGCTTCCATTGACTGGAGAACGAAAGGAGCTGTCACACCAGTGAAAGATCAAGGGGAATGCGGCTCATGTTGGGCATTTTCTGCTGTAAGTATGAAGGGAAGAAACATTCTGTAATTTGTAGAAACTTTTTAACATAGTTAAATGTTGACTTAAAATGAATTCACCATACTGAATATAGAGTATCCCATAGTAGATTACCACTCCACTGTCTTAGATATAAACATAATCATTATTTATCTATTTCTTTACACTTGCTTATTTCTTTTTTTAATTTTTCATTATCACTTTTGACTGAAAACGGATACTGCTCACAGTTTAAACTCAAGATATCCTATTTTGCATTTTATGACTAGGACAACCACAATAGGCCCTAGAGCAGTGATCAACAACTGGCAGACCATGGACAACCGTTGCCTGGCCCGCCGGTTTGGCTCAGATATGAATGCAGCAATGTATTTTCTTTTGAAAAGAAAAATTAAGTACAAAAATATTACAGTTCATGTAGTAATCCATTACAATTCATGTAGTACTCCAAGTCATGAGCTATATTTTAATAATAATAAAAAAATCTTGCAAAATGTCAATCTCAAGTCAGTTAACCAACATACAACTATTTACTATCACCAAAGTAGCCTACATAACTGAAGCAAAAAATATACACTATACACAGGGCTCGAATTGAGGGGGGATGGCATCCCTCTTGTTAACTCAGAATCAAATAACCACCCTCTTATTAACTACATAAAATACGCTTTAACATCAACCTAAAAATTATATATATATATATATATATATATATATATATATATATATATATATAAAATGTAAATCCTTGCTAATCCGACTTAATACAGCAGTCGGAGTCAGAATAACCGAATAGTTTCAAGTTACTGCTATTTTTATTCTAAACTATCTAATATTACTATTATAATAAAAAATATTAATATATATAAAATGCATAAAATAAGTACTTATAAAATAAGAATTGAGGGGAGTGAGGGGGATGGTATCCCCCTTGTTAACTACCCAACCTACCTTCACCACCATCCCCCTTGTTAAAATTTTACAATTCGACCACTGACTATAAACAATCTACAAACTATCTTTGGTGCTGGTTAAGTATGTGGTCTACCATCTGAGTTTTGACAGAATATAAACTAACGAAAATATCACGACTTAACCTAACCAATTATCAAGGGCGTACAGTTGATCTATTATTAATTATAACATTGTTTGTTGATCAATTAGTAAATAGTAAATACTATTCCAGAAACAAACAATGTTATAATTAATAATAGATCAACTGTACGCCCTTGATAATTGGTTAGGTTAAGTCGTGATATTTTCGTTAGTTTATATTCTGTCAAAACTCAGATGGTAGACCGCATACTTAACCAGCACCCTATCTTTTTCCACTGATGAAAGTGTCTAAATTTTTCTTAAAATTAACTAACGCGCTACTGTTTACCACATCATATGGCAAGGTATTCCAAAAATCGATACTTTCCTGTTATCCCGGACCCCAGACCTTTTGCCAGTTACCATACTTCAATTTTGACAGAATATTTTCGTTAAAACGAACGAAAATATCACGACTTAATCTAACCATTTATCAAGGGCGTACAGTTTACCTAACCTGGCATTCAATTAACCTAATTAGTTGGTAAGGTCAGGGTCGCCGAGAGCTACCCCGGGCCCCGGGGAAGGATTGGTATATGGGTCCCTCTGTTTACTCAGTATTTTATTATGAATGTTTTTTGCGTACATAACAAGCAAACTGATTATATGTCCAAGTTACTATTCAAAACATACAGTATGAATAAACAACTTAGAGGAAAGTGACCATTTTATTTTTCGAATCAATTGTATTAATTCTATCACTATACAATTTACAAATGCAGTACCAGTCCATGCAGGCAAGACAATTGTTTATTACAAGATTTTCATAATTAGAAGTGCACTTTCTTTGCCTTCTCTCTAGCAAAGTGGTAAATGATTCTGATGAAATTTAAAGTACGGGCTAACTGGCTTTCAATTACAATGGTTCCCAGATCTGTCAGTCGGTCCTGGGTATTGGTGGACCGAAGATAATATTTTATCTGTTTCAGTTTGACTATGATAATCTCTATAAAATGTATGTTCATTAATTATATTTCCTCTGTTATTTAACCAATTGCTTTATTAATATTTTTAGATTTTATCCTCCCTCTTTCCGGGCCCCCTAGAGGCCCGGGCCCCGGGGATTTATCCGGCTTTCCCGCTCTCTCGGCGGCCCTGGGTAAGGTTAGCTTAAGTCGTGATATTTTCGTTAGTTTTAACGAAAATATTCTGTCAAAATTGAAGTCTGGCAACTGGCAAAAAGTCTGGGGTCCGGGACAACATGAAAGACTGAAAGTACCCAAAAATCTACTACTCTACGACTGAAAAAGTATTTTCGTTGATCAAGTCTATAAGTCTGTTTTCAAATTTTCTTATTATGCCCACGAGTTATCCCATCAGGCTCTAATGAGAAAAAGTTAAGTACATCTAAACTCTAAAGTGTCCAAACCTGAAAACATTTTGAACATTTGTATCATTATCTCCCCTCATATTTAAATTTTTTTTAAGCCATAATTTTATTCAGTTAAATTTTGGACACCTGAAAAATTGGCCGGCGTTTGAATTTAGTAGCCGATCACTGCCTTAGACACTTTAAATGTCTGTACTTGTGCACTCGAAACAGAAGTAGACGTTTCGTTAAACATATCATTGTCCCATTTTTGCGAATTTTGAAATGTCTAATGCATAAATGCATTAGACATTGCACATTAGTTAGACATTTCGTTAGACATTACAGTAAGTCATTTGAAATGTCTATATTGTCCAATTTTTTAAACAATTGAAAAGACTAAACTGAAATGTCGGATCACCTGAAGATCAAGGCTCCCAGCCTTCGTTAGTTAGCCTTATAAGGCTAACTAACAAAAAATTACGACTTAACCTAACCAGTCGTTGGGTCAACTGTATGCCCTTGACGATTGGTTAGGTTAAGTCGTGATATTTTCGTTAGCCTTATAAGGCTAACTAAAGAAGGCTGGGGGCCCTGATCTTCAGGTGATCCGAAATGTCTAATGAAATGTTTAATGATGCCTGAGAGTTTAAGGAGTTTAAGTTTATCTGAAAATATGAAAATGTAGGAGTAATGTTTTACTCTTAAAAACTTTTGACTTTCAGTTTATAACGATTTCTTCTTGTAATTGACTCTGTATCCTAATCAAATAACTTCCTGTAATTTACAATGTAAAACCATTTATCAGTTTTAAATACTCGAACTGGTTCTCCTCTAAGTCGACGCTTTTCAAGTGAAAACATATCTAGTTCTGCTTATTTTACCTCAAATAATTTACTTCTCAGTTTTGGATTTACTTTGGTTGTTCTCGCCCTAACCCTTTCTAACTTATCAGTGTTTTTGGATCACCTGAAGGTCAGGGCCCCCATGTATGCTTGTTTTTTGCTTTACAGTACCAAATATAATAATAAATTAAATTGAATGCCCGGTTAGGTCAACTGTACGCCCTTGACGATTGGTTAGGTTAAGTCGTGACATTTTCGTTAGTTTTAACGAAGATATCATTTGGTAACTGAGGCTGGGGGCCCTTATCTTCAGGACTCCGAACAGTCCTACTTTAGAATCTTTTCCGGGAGCTATTGAAGTATAGGGACCCCAGCCTTCTTTAGTTAGGCTTATAAGGCTAACTAACGAAAATATCACGACCTAACCTAACCAATCGTTAGGTTAACTGTACGCCCTTGACGATTGGTTAGGTTAGGTCATGATATTTTCGTTAGTTAGCCTTATAAAGCTAACTAAAGAAGGCTGGGGTCCCTATTCTTCAATAGCTCCCTTTTCCGTTTGGGGGCTAGCAGCGAATTTTAATGAAAATCGGTAGACTAATGTAGTTTTGGTCACTGATTTAAAAAATAGCTTTCTTTTTTTGGAGAAATGAAAAACAAACATGTTAGAGCACTTTAAATAATTAATGTGTTTTTAACGAAAACATCATGACTTAACCTAACCAATTGTCAAGGGCATTGAAGTGACCTAACGGGGCATTCAAGTGACCTAACCGGGCATTCAAACAAAAGCCCCCTAGGAAAAATAATAATAAGAATTCTTTATTATTACCATAAAAATGAACATTATAAAAGGAACATCATACCATATCTAGGGAAAATCAAACAAATAAAGCACAATATTAAAAAGTTCATTAAGTGTTAAGGTTCATTTAAAGTTCATTTTACTTTCACCCAATGCTGTGACCTACACCATTCAGAAATTCCTCCAAGGTCTTCCTCTCATTCACATAATCCAGACATAGGTTCTTCAAACGCTGTTGATGCTCCTTTGTGGCACGTTTGACTCGTTTTCTTGGAGGCTCACCACGAGAATCCTTAATCAGGGCTGTTGATACAAGAGCATGATCCTTTCTAATACTTTCAATGGTCTTCCAGATGGTTGGGTGGTCATGTCCCACAAGCTTATGGAAAGCAGAATTCCAACTCTCGCATAGGTTGTTGGTGCGATCCTCCTCATCAATGGTTGCCTGATGGACATTCCATAACTGTGGTGGAAACAAGGGAGGAATCCTTCTCATGCGTACTGATTTTCCAAGTCACTCAGAGAATATAACCAATGGTTAACTGACAGCAGTGGCGGTCCTAGCTTACATGACGCCCTGGGCGAACCTCACCTTCAGCGCCCCCCCTCCCTGTTCGCCAACACACACACATTCGAATCCCCCCAAAATAAAGGACAGACATAACTCTTTCACAAAATAACTTTTTATTGGACTAATTGTTGGAACTTCAGAACCAAAACAAAGACTCAAATTTCTGAATTTTACAAATCCTTCATCACGTAAATAGAATAACTCACTTAAGAGAATGTAATTATGATACTATGAACAGGAAAAATACAAATTAAATTGCACAACTGCCATAAATAAACTAGAGAATCAAATTTCTAAATTGTACAAATGCTCTATCACATAAATAGAATAAGACACTTAAGAGAGGGTAATTATTATGCTACACTTTGAACAAGAAACAAAATAAATTGCACCACAGCACAACTGCCATCTAAAGCCTGACTCTTCTTACCTTCCTTGATGCAAAGTCATGAATTAAATCATCATATGAAATCTGCTCAGCAATTGTATGATTTATACTGATGATGGCCAGACCGGTAAGGCGTTCCTGTGACATAGTTGACCTCAGGTAGGATTTGATGAGCTTCAGCTTTGAAAAGCTCCTCTCTGCTTCAGCAACAGTGACTGGAAGAGTAAGACCAATTCTGAGAGCAGTCCACAAATTTGGATATATTTCAGAGAGCTCCCTTTCATGGATAAATGTCAGCAGTTCAAGCAAGGATATGGTCTTTGATGGCAAGTCAGGCAAGTTCTTCAGCTCCTGTGCAAGCTCTCTGCCATCCAAGTCAGATTGTCCCTTAAAGTGTAGTGTAGTACTAAGGTTCACACATTGTTCTGTCAGCTCCTCAAATGTGAGATTTTGGAAATGTGTCAGCACTCCAAACTTCTCTCCCACAATTTCCAACGTGGAAAATCTTTCCTGAATGGCTGATGTTGCAGCATCAACCACTGCATTGAAAAATGTCACCTCCAGCTTCTTCAAAGCATCAATCAAGGGCTCATCAGATGCTTCATAGGAGAAGTGCCGCTTTGTGGACCTCAGCCGTTTTTGTTTTAACACAGCCTCCACATTCATTTGTTCACAGATATCTGTGGCTGCCATTTGTGCAGCCACAAAACCTGTTGCCCTGTAATTGCGGAGACCTCTCTGTTTTTTTTAGGAGATTTACTGCAACATCAACGTGCATGCTAGGAGACTGCATCTGCTTGCTCACATGCTGAATTTGGCACAACAGGTCATGCCACACCACTGAACAAATGGCGAAGCGGTATGACCCAACCTCCTCTGACAGAGATTGAGCCTCGACCTTTATTACAGAGTCTTTGGTGTGGTCCCTCACCTCGATCAGTGCATCTCTCACTGCAGCTGCCTGATATCTCAGGGGCTCCACACTCTTGATCTTGCTTTCCCACCTTGTATCAGACCACATCTTCAATGTGATGTTCACATGTTTTTTCAAAATGGCCCATCGTTGTGTGGAGGCTGAAAACAAGTTGTAAAGCTTCTGCAAGATGCCAAAGTAACTTGTGGCATCAATAGATCCCTTAGCAGCATCGGCCACAAGCAAATTCAGAGAATGAGCCCCACATGGAACAAACAGAGCTCTGGGATTAATTTCTAGGAGCCTGGATTGAACACCCTTGTTTTTCCCCCTCATGTTGGCCCCGTTGTCGTATGATTGTCCTCTACAGTCCATGAGAGGAACTTTTAGCTCCTCCAGTCTCTTCAGAATCAGAGATGCCAAATGTTGACCAGTGGACTCCTCTGCCTCCAAAAACCCCATGAAATGTTCCTTTATATGGGGCTTCCCCTCCAGTGACACAACCCGAATCACAACTGATAACTGTTCAGTGTGGCTGATATCTGGAGTGCAATCTAGAATTATTGAAAAAAACTTTGATTGTTTGATGTCGCTCACCATTGCTGAAATGGTCTTGCTGCTCGACAAATCAATGAGTTCGTTTTGTATGTGGTGGCCGAGGTAGCTGGTGTGACTGGAGGTCCCTTTTTGGACACGGTTAATGTGCTCTTGCATTATAGGATCAAATTGTGCCATCAGTTCAACTTCTTTCAGAAAATTGCCATTTGATGGTGAGAACAATTTTTCTGTATGTCCCCTTAGTGCCAAATTCCTAACTGCCAGAGAATGCACAATAGCAGTGAGACGTGTCAGCACCGCTCTCCATCTCAACTTCTCAGCCTCCAGAAGTGCCATCTCCTGCTTGTCAATGGTCTCCCCCTTTCTCATCCTCACTGCCAGTTCTTTCCAGATTTTCATAGAATTTAGGTGTTCTGAACTGTTGTCATGTGATGTGAGCAATGAGCTTGCATGCTTCCAGTCCGAGAGTCCCAAACTTGTTAAATTTATTTTCCTCTTGGAAAATAATGTACAACAGAAACAGAAAAGGCTGTTGTTTTTTAAGGAATAGACCAACCAACTTCTGGTTATATTTTCCCCACTAACCAATGACTTCCTGAAGTATTGATGGTGGAAACTTCTTCCGTCACTGTCGTTTCTAGGGAATACAAAGTCAGATGGTACTTGACTTGGTCCCCTGGAAACCAGTTGTGTCCGAATTCTCTCAGTCAGAACTGAAGGCCAGTTAGCAGGGTCGGTGGACAGAGACTCATCCTCAGGAGGCGATTCTGCTCCAGGCCTTTCTAATAGAAAGAACAAGAGCATTACTCATTAGTATACACACCTAAGTTAGATAACACATTATTCACAGCACTTTGTTATGGTGGTGGTGTTATGGAATTATGGTGGTGAAACACCACACATACCCAGTAACCCAGACCCAGTGATAATAACATTATAATTTATAACTGTTTGCAAAATGCTTTGCAGGGATGCACACACATACACATACACACACACGCACACACTCACAGACATATGTGCACACAAACTCACCTGAAGAGTCCTGCCGGGGAGAAGTAGAAGCAAATGGGTCTTCATCCTCAGGATCAGACTGCATTTGTGGAGACATATGTGAGGCTGAGGAGGTAGATGGCTCCTCAGCCTCAATAATGGCAGAAGTAGACGGCTTCTCATCCTGGCTAGTGGCAGAGGGTGTTCCAAAATATTTCAAAAGTGCCCCTGCAAATAGTAAAATAGAACATAACAGACCAATGCATGAATAGGCTAGTACAATTAATTTAACATGTTATTAAGCACAATTTATTAAACTTTTAGAATAGGAAACAAATGAATAATACAACCTCCTTGGTTAATGGCTAATTATATACATAATAGTACACTTCAAATGACTCAGAAAGCTATATCACAAAATAGCAGTGCAATATAGCAGTGAAGAGTAGATGACATAGCTCTATCTATACCTTTATCTTTTGCTCGTTTCTCCTCTTCTTCTTTCCTCTTTTTTCTAAACTGAGCACCTGATAGCTTTGACCTCTTCTTATCCATTTGGTTATTTGACAGACCTTAGTGGCTTAGTGTGAAGATTCTGTATAATAATATACATTTCACTATTTAACCAAACCCAGAAAAATAAATACATGTACATATAGGGCCTTTATTCCCAATAATATTAATCTGGAAGCATTTTGCATTGTTTAGGTCTTTTATGGGAAGGTTTATGGAAAATGCAATAGATGGTTTTTTATTAAAAATATATTTATTGATCTTTTATTATTTATTTTATTATATTTTTTATTTTTATTTATTTCTTTATTTATTTATTCTTATTTTTATTTTTATTTTTTTTGCAGGCGCTCATGCCGCCCCTCCACAAATGCCGCACTGTGCGGCTGCCCATATGAGGAACCGCCACTGACTGACAGACGTGTAGATTCAAACTAACAGCCCATAACCTTAACACCACGGTGGCTGAAGTAGAACTGATGCTTCAGATTAGATGTGACACCTGACTTGCCCTACCCAGCAATTTGTTCAGGGGGCTTTTGTCCTAGGGGGCTTTTGCCCAGACCCGACATGGAATACATGGATGGGATCACCTGAAGATCAGGAGGATCTTTTCCGTTTGGGGCTAGCAGCGAATTTTAATGAAAATCGGTATACTAATGTAGTTTTGGTCACTGATTTAAAAAATAACTTTCTTTTTTTGGACAAATGAAAAACAAACATGTTAGAGCACTTTAAATAATTAATGTGCTTTTAACGAAAATATCATGACCTAACCTAACCAATCGTCAAGGGCGTACAGTTGACTTAACCGGGCACTCAATTGACGTAACTGGGCATTAATTCTTGATTTTTTCTGCTGCTTTTACAGATCTGTCGGGATTCTTCAAAAAATGTATTCTTCGTAAAGTTGCACTTTTTACCGTTTGACCGACGCTTTTGGCAATGAAAGAACGGTATTTTTATCAAAGGAACACACTTTCCCACACTTAGAGCACTCTTTCATAAACAGTAGCAGTTTGTGACTCTGGCTAAATTTAACACAATCCTCTGTAACTAGTTTAAGCTAGTTAAAACACACATTAATTATTTAAAGTGCTCTAACATGTTTGTTTTTCATTTCTCCAAAAAAAGAAAGTTATTTTTGAAATCAGTGACCAAAACTACATTAGTATACCGATTTTCATTAACATTCGCTGCTAGCTCCCCAAACGGAAAAGAACCGATCAGGGCCCCCAGCCTTCTTTAGTTAGTCTTATAAGGCTAACTAACGAAAATATCACGACCTAACTTAACCAATCGTTAGATCAACTGTACGCCCTTGACGATTGGTTAGGTTAGGTCGTGATATTTTCGTTAGTTAGCCTTATAGCTAACTAAAGAAGGCTGGGGGCCCTGATCTTCAGGTGATCCAATATTTTTAATTTCGAAATATTTTTAACCACAATGTGCATGCGTCTCGGCGCAAACAATAGAAAACAAACTTATTATACAAATTAAATGTTTAATTTGTACGACTTTACATATATGAAACATTTGAGCGCCTTTTTCAGATATTTGAAATATCTGTTAAACATTTCAGAATACCTATTATTAATTTCAGAAAGCCAAGTTCATTATGAGATGTCGAGTAGACGTTTCGTACATAAACTAAACGTCTAGTACCATTTAGAGCATGCAATGCAATGTTGTATAATTTCCATCATAAATGTTTTACATTTTTATTAGTTGGGGTTCATTAGTGACACTCACAATAGATGAGCGCAATAACTCACTGCATTTTGTGATTTTTTTTGTGTTTTGTAGTTACTTCTAAATGGCATCCATACAACTTGACAGACATATAGTTTTTGGAATCACCTGAAGATCAGGGACCTAACCTAAGCACTCGTCAAGGGCGTACAGTTGTCCTAACGATTGGTTAGGTTATGTCGTGATATTTTCGTTAGTTAGCCTTATAAGGTTAACTAACGAAGGCTGGGGGCCCTGATCTTCAGGTGATCCGTTTTTTGGAAAGCAAAATAAAAAACCGGCGGAAGCCTTTGCTGAGAGCAGCCAGTTAGGTTTATTAAGGTTATATAATTTTCAGTATTTATCATTCATTTTGTTGATGTGGACAAAAAAGCCCCTAGTCAAAATGTTAATGGTATCTTTTTTAACTCTTCCTAGACAGGATCTTTAGAAGGTCAACATTTTCGCAAAACGAAGCAGCTCATTAGTCTTTCCGAACAGAATTTAGTGGATTGCGTAGTTACTTCAGATGGCACCAAAGACACTTGCGAACGTGGAGGAATGCTAAGTGATGCTTACATGTATATAAAGAACAATTCTGGAATTGATACAGAAGCGAGCTACCCATATAAGGCCATTGTAAGTAAATTATCAAAAGGAATAATTGTCTGAAAACGTTTCATATTATATTTACAAAATAAGTGCACTATAAGAACTATTATTAGTACTAGCTAAAGAAGGGCCATGCGGGCCCATTTAGCTAGACCTGCAGTGCTGGGGCCTTCGGCCTCATCTAATTCCGGACAACTGTTTATACAAATAGGAAAAAGGAAATGAAAAAAAAAATTCTGTTTCAAATAATTGTATTTCCTTATTCTAACGTAAACATCAACTGTAACATACTGTACATTTAACATCAACACTTCATTCTATTCTAACGTAAACATCAACTCTAACATACATCTAACATCAACACCTCATTCTAATAATCATCATTCTAATACAAACACCAACTCTAACATACAACACTTCATTCTAATAATCATCACCAGTTGTTGCTGTTGTTGTTGTTTAGCCGATCAGTCCACCCTGATCGAGCAAGCTGGCGGCACACAGGTAACCGATCGCCCTCTCCGGAGTAGACCAGAGGTTCAGCGCACTAGTGATGTTGTGTTGTGTTCTATGTTGTGCTAGAGCGGTACAGTCTGTCATAATGTGTTCAACTGTTTGTGGTGTGTCCTGGCATAGGTCGCAGGTGTCGTCTGTGGAATTGTCTAGTCTGTGTTTATGTGTCTGTAAGTTGGGGTGATGTCCACATCGGAATCGTGCTAAGTTAACTCGATCCGATCTGCTCAGGCTGATCTCTGACCTGTTAATGGGTGGCGGCTTCGCACCTAAGACCGCATTCGGACCGAGTCGTGTCAGTGCTTTGTGGGTTAGGTGTGTGTGTGTGTTTTCTGTACTGTGTGATGTCTGTGGGGCGTGGTATGGAATGGAGTATTTGGTTATAATGTCTCTCTGGTGTTACCTTAATGGTGCGAGGTGTCGGTGCATGATTGTACATGTAGTGGCAAGGGTGTTGTGGGTTAGTTGTCGCTGCTGCCATGAATTGTGTTCCCCTCATGTCTAAATGTTCCCTAACTTTCAGTATTTTTGTTTCTGTGTGCAGGTGTTCTATTGGTGTTGTTTGAGTGCATCCTGTAATGATACGAAGTGCGTTGTTTTGTATTGTCTGTAAGGTGTTTATGTGTGTGTTTGAGATAATAGGTGCCCAGCATGGGCTAGCATAGTCCATAACTGAGCGAATATATTGTTTGTATATGAGTGATGTTGTTTCCTGCTGGTGTCCAAAGTTTGTGCCTGTTAGTACCCTAAGCGTGTTAAGTCTTGACGTACATTTGTTTTTATTGTCCTGAATGTGGTTCGCAAAAGATAATGATGTGTTGTATGTGACCCCAAGTATTTTGGTCCTGTGAGTGTGTGGAATATTGGTGTTGTTTAGTGTAAGCTGTGGAGTTATCTGGTGTTCTTTTGTGTTGCTTGTTAGCAAGGTGATGGTTGATTTTGTGGCGCTACTTTGAGTCTATTGTGTGTGAGCCAGTCTTGTATACTGTTTATGTGTGTTTGTTGGTTATTTGTAGCGGTGTCGATGTTGTTGTGGGTGGATGTTAGTGTGATGTCATCTGCATATGATGATAAGGTAAGCTTGTTATTTATAGGTGTTGGAATGTCATGCATGTATAAGTTGAACAGTGTTGGTGAGAGAACAGAGCCTTGAGGGACCTCGTTCGGAAACAGCTTGTTTTTGGATGACTTGCCATTAAATGTGACATGTGAGTATCTTCCTGAAAGATAGTTGCTCAGTCACCTTTTGGTGTTATTGTGCATGTTTGTGTTGAGTATTTTGTTTATGAGAGGGAAACGTGGGATAGCATCAAATGCTTTACTAATGTCTATTATTGCTAATAGTGTACGTTGAGCTGGTCGTCTGGAGTTGATGTCATCCATGATGTGCTGCGTGAGGTTAGTGAGTAATGTCGTGGTTCGGTGGTGAGGTCTGAATCCATGTTGAGTAGGCGATAGTGGAATGTGTGGGTTGGTGTTTTGTAAGATTAGTCTTTCTGTTACTTTGGAAGGTGTGCATAGTAAAGTAATGGGTCTATTACTATATAGGAAGCTGGTTCTGTTGGATGTTTGTTTGGTTTGAGTAGTGTAATAATTTTACCTTGTTTCCATATGTCAGGAATAATACAGTGTTGGTATGAATATGTTTAAATAGTTTAAATAATTTTGGGACGCTTCTAAAAAATTCCATCCACGTTTGTGAAATCGAGAAAAGTTATTCGGTCAATAAAACTATAGAAAAGAACGCAGTCATGAAAATATTAAGCTTCACATCCGAAGCCATTGTGTCAAGATTTGTGAAGCTGCATTTAAAATCTAAGTTCCTCGTGAACTTAAAGTAAATATTACGCTTTCGCTGCCTTAATAATTTCTTTTCAAAATCTTCGGTATGAAATTATTTACTATGACTTTTTCTACAAATAGATAGATAGACAGAATCGGCTCAATAATGGTAAAGATTACTTCTGTTGTTTCCATTTATAGCTGCTAATACATTCAGAACTTTAGCTACTACTACTACTACTACTACTGATAATAATAATATAACTTCGTTTTCATCCATACAAAGGATGGTGTGTGTCACTTCAGCAATAAGACAATCGGAGCTACTGACAAAGGATTCGTGAACATCCCTGAATTTAATGAAGAGGCCCTTAAGAAAGCTGTTGCCACGGTGGGGCCCATCTCAGTTGCTATTGACGCCGCTGGGGAGAACATGCTATCATACAAGGGAGGAGTTTACTTCGACAAACATTGCAGTCAGACGTTGCTTGATCACGCTGTTTTGGCTGTTGGATATGGCACCACTGAGAAAGGGGAAGATTACTGGCTGGTGAAGAATTCTTGGGGTGATGACTGGGGCATGAAGGGGTATATTTTGATGTCACGCAACAAAAATAACAACTGTGGAATTGCATCATTGGCATCTTACCCTTTGGTCTAAAGGGTATAAGGTTATACACAGTATAAACAGTAAAGTTCCTAAAACATCCAAGTCAAAATAGCTAAATGGGCTTTTTGAAAGTTTAACATTTCAAATAATAAAAGGTTCCTAACATTTACTGTACATGTTCCACTTTTTGGTATTGCTTTTTGGTATATTGGGTCAAAAGAAGAGCCGCTAAGTTCCCTGATAGTGTCAATGTGGTCCCCATTTTGAAATCTACTTTTTAAAGATAATGGGAAACAGTTTAAAATTTTCGTCATACGGAACTTTCCTGCTTATAGCGTAGGTAATCATTGCTTAATTAATGTTTGGAATATCTTCTACATCGTAATCTGATTTTAAGTATGTCGCTTTAATGTTTAATGTTGTTAAATATATCATTCTTAGTTTACTCTGCGTGTTATTGTGCGTAGTAATGTAGGTACAGCAGTCACTACAATTTTATTGTTGTTTATAATTCTAACTGCCCTATTACTTCTGGGCCACCCGGTATTTTAAAACCATTGATTAACACTTTCAGGACGACCGGTACAAATTGGTTGTGTTTCAAATACACGCATTCATAAGTCATAACTTAAACCTAAAAAAAATTAATCCTGCCTTGAAGGATTAACGAATTGGACTCAAAATTAATTTAGTACTATATAATTAGTTTGTACTGTACAGATCAAACTAAAAATGGAAATAATTTTTTTCAGTCAAAGGGGTGTTAATACAATTTCCTTATGTTTAAATTAAATTTATGTTTTCTATAATTTTTCTATATTAAATTTGGCTGAAATAGATTTTGTTTTATATTCGCAAATCCTTTTAAGAGAATGGGACGGAAATATTTGTCTATATCTTAATTCGGTTAATTGGCGACTCGCAGCCCATCCAGCTGTTCATTTTTTCTTTGGTAGGTAGACAAACGTATACCAACTTCGGTTAGCGTAGAATTCAGTGGTTCTGAACCGGTGTGCCGTGAAGCCTTCTGACTTCTGAGGTGTGCCGCGAAACAGTGACGGCAATTATATTTTCACTGGTATTTTGATGTGAAAATTTAGTCTCGGCTAAATATTTAGTCTCAAACCAAAGTCTCATCCAGAACAAATTAAGTTTCGGTTTAAATTTCCAAGTAGTCCCATTTTGAATAACCAAAGACAACGTTTCAACCACCAAAAAAAAAAACCCATTTCTGAGGAACTTTAATAAACTGCAAAAATAATTTTGATCATTACACTGCCCAACACCAATTTTGCTGATTTAATTCTAACACCTGTTTTTAGGTAACTTTGGTGTGCTGATTTCAAAAATCACCTTAGTTTTTGCCTATCACGTCAGGTTTTCGAGCAATCAAATACGGATATTTTGGAGATATCGCATTTTGGCAGGGTTATGCCCAATTTTTTTTCTTTTCAAAAAATAAGTTTTTACATACTCAGAATCAGCATGGAAAAGTAAACAATTGTGCAGGGAGTGAGCTTTAATATACAATGGTAATATTGACACATAAAGTGATTAAAAGTATTTAAATAAGCAAAAAATGAATCCATATTAAAGCAAGCACGGGACCAGTTTTCTTAACATTGTCTTTTTCTTGTTTTCTTACTTTGCAGTGCTGATAAATTTTCTCTTATAGGACTTCCTAGAATGAGAGATGTCAAGACAATCTCTTTGCAGGTTCCAGCAGTAGTCAGCCATCATATGGGTATCCCATCTTCCTTGGTATCGTTCTTCCATCACTTTGATATCTTGGTGGAACCTTTCACCTTGCTCTTCACTAACATCACCAAGATTTTCTGGAAATTTATCCAGATGACTGTTGAGATAGTGAACTTTAATGCTCATGTTGCAACCCAACTGCTGAAAGTTTACAAGTAACGTCACTAGCGGAACCGGCTGCTCTCACTCCGCCGATGGGAAATCTCTCTCAGATCATGACGTCACGCTCACACCTGGGGAAATCACAGATACCCAAGATTTTAATATGTTGTACATGCCCTTTAGATTTAATGCACAGATATGCGTATTCCACAGATAAAATTTTAACAGCAAAACAGCTGTTAACAGGTCTCAAAAATCATCAATTTTGATAAGCGCCCTTCATGGATCACCCAAAATAGGCATATTGCATTGCACGAAAACCTGATGTGATGGACAAAATCTAAGATGATTTTTGAAATCAGCACATCAATATTATCCAGAAACAGGTCTTAGAATTAAATCAGCAGCAAAATGTTTTTTTGTTGGGCAGTGTTATATTACAGAAAATGATGCTGATGAAATAATAATAATAATAAACATAATTAAATATTTATGAAAAATATAATTTTCGTATTATAATTAAAGGTATGGGTAATCTCTAGGAGCGCTCCATTTTTCAATATTAAACATACACTCATAAAACATATACCATTTGAAAGCTCACATTTTTCCCCCGAGTCTAAAACTGTAGTAATCCAAAAGTATCAATAGCAAATGCAAGATTATAGAAAAAAATTACAAGTTACATTTTTATAGTGAATATTTCCTGTTTTGGCTATAATGTACTTTTTTAATAAAATATTTTTCCTGACTGGGCTATTTTGTCGCTACTCTGCGACTTAATTAGTTGGTTGGTTTCTGTTCTGTCTATTTTTTTTCTAATTGGATTCACTTTGGTCGTGTTTGTGATAGAATTATGACGTGCTGTTCGTGTGGTTTCTGACTTTGAGAACTTGATTCGTCATGTGCCCTAGATGAAGAGAAAGCATTGGATGTTTTTATCAATTACGGCGTTATTCTCTCATCCTTAACTTGCCCGAAATGTGACAGTGATTGCCTAATACGAAAAGATCAGAAGATATTTAGGTGAAATAACCAATATTAACCTGTTAGGCCAACTGAATGCCCGGTTAGGCCAACTGAATGCCCGGTTAGGCCAACTGAATGCCCAGTTAGGTCAACTGAATGCCTGGTTAGGTCAACTGAATGCCCGGTTAGGTCAACTGTACACCCTTGATGATTGGTTAGGTTAAGTAATGATATTTTCGTTAGTTTAAACGAAAATGACGAAAACGAAAATGACATGGTCTGAAGTTGAAATAAAAATTACATTTTTCTAGTGTATTTTGGTGTGTATTAGGTTAGTTAATTTAGTTAGGTTTGATACTTTTAAAATGTGAGTATTTTTGAACTTGTGAGCTTTCAAATGGTATATGTTTCATGAGTGTATGTTTAATATTGAAAATGGAGCGCTCCTAGAGATTTACCAAAGGTATTTCTGTGTGTTTATATACAATATTAAAGTAATTTTTTAAGGATTTAAAAGATAATTCTTAAAGCCTGATGGATGTCACATGATTTCATGAGAACGTCCGAAAACGTTCGTAAATCTAGTTGCCAGTTACCTAGTAAACTGCATAAAAACAGAATAGTAATTTGCTATTACGGATTATTTTGTATAACTCCCCAACTATTAGGTCTATAATTACTTTTTAGGATATAATTATAATCATTATATATATACAGTATATATATATATATATATATACATTCAACTGCAAAGAACACGCAGTATAAATAACGTAAAGAACGACGCTTGTATAGGAGATATTCCGCGCAAGACGAGAAAGAGAAAACAACAAATGAAAAAATGAAGTACCACCTGGGAATCGAACCCGGGATCTTCCGATTGCCGGTCAGACGCGATAACCACTACACCATGGACTTCACTCTTCCAAATGCCGTAATTCCTCTACATACTCGCAGAAACCAATGCCCCCAAGGGGGCACCTTCCGCATACCGTAACATTATATACATTCAACTGCAAAGAACACGCAGTATAAATAACGTAAAGAACGACGCTTGTATAGGAGATATTCCGCGCAAGACGAGAAAGAGAAAACAACAAATGAAAAAATGAAGTACCACCTGGGAATCGAACCCGGGATCTTCCGATTGCCGGTCAGACGCGATAACCACTACACCATGGACTTCACTCTTCCAAATGCCGTAATTCCTCTACGTTATTTATACTGCGTGTTCTTTGCAGTTGAATGTATATAATGTTACGGCATGCGGGAGGTGCCCCCTTGGGGCATTGGTTTCTGCGAGTATGTAGAGGAATTACGGCATTTGGAAGAGTGAAGTCCATGGTGTAGTGGTTATCGCGTCTGACCGGCAATCGGAAGATCCCGGGTTCGATTCCCAGGTGGTACTTCATTTTTTCATTTGTTGTTTTCTCTTTCTCGTCTTGCGCGGAATATCTCCTATACAAGCGTCGTTCTTTACGTTATTTATACTGCGTGTTCTTTGCAGTTGAATGTATATAATGTTACGGCATGCGGGAGGTGCCCCCTTGGGGCATTGGTTTCTGCGAGTATGTAGAGGAATTACGGCATTTGGAAGAGTGAAGTCCATGGTGTAGTGGTTATCGCGTCTGACCGGCAATCGGAAGATCCCGGGTTCGATTCCCAGGTGGTAGTTCATTTTTTCATTTGTTGTTTTCTCTTTCTCGTCTTGCGCGGAATATCTCCTATACAAGCGTCGTTCTTTACGTTATATATATATATATATATAATTATTTATTATTATATATAGATGTACGGCGCCTTAAGTTGACAGTACTGTGGGCTGTGGCTCTCAGTCTGCTTTCTTCCTATTTTGTGACAAAGTGGTTTTGCAGTGCTATTCTAAATCTATTCAATGATAATTGCAGCACCCTCGAAATGGATAAATTTATTATAAGAAAACGCAGCAATGATGGTTGTGAAAACAATGATAACGAAAATAACGTTTTGAAAAACACCCAGATCAGTGGCGGCTCGTGACTTTCAGTTATGGGGGTGCTGCCTCAGAAATTACGAATTGTGTCGATTATATATAAGGGTGGGTCAAAAGTCTGGCCCCATAGGAGGTTTATGTTCACATAGACTAAAATTTTTGTCTATAATTATTTTTATTTTTTCAGATTGGTAGATCGTCGTAGGGAGTATTGTCAGTGGTTTATGCAACATAGGCAGTTGGAAAAGCGTATCATGTTCACTGTTCAATGACGAAGCAATTTTTTACTTAAACGGTTCAGTCAACAGACATAATGCACGATATTGGGCTAAAGAAAATCCACATTGGATTGAGGACGGACGCTCGCAGTACAACCCAAGAGTTATGGTATGGCCTGCTATGTGGGGAGATACGATAATTGGCCCATACTTTTTCCCCGACAAACTGGTGAATCATACCTTCATTTGTTAGCAAATTTCCTTACGCCTCGATTGTATGAACTACCATTACGGCATCGGAGAGCTATGTGGTTTCAGCACGATGGGGCTCCGCCGCATTTCGCAAGGGCCGTTCGCGAATTTTTGCAAGAAACATTTCAAGGGAAATGGATTGGTCGAAGTGGGCCAATTGAATGGCCGCCCAGATCTCCGGACATGACTCCTTTGGATTACTTCTTATGGGGACACCTTAAATCAGTTGTGTAAGTTAACAGGCCAAGAACCAGTGGTGGGCACCGTTAACCAAAAAGTTAACTTCGTTAACCGCTAATCCGTTAACCAAAAAGTTAACTTCGTTAACCGTTAATCCGTTAATTCGTTAAACATGTAACGGAAGTTACTGATAAACCGTTAACGTTAACTTTTATTATAAAAAAATGAAAAACACAATATATATATAATTTAATTTTCCCTCTTCTTCTCGTTCTCCATTTTGTCCATGAGATGCATGTTGCCCTTCATGAAAATTAGCATATCAAAGTTTTCATCAGACAGGGATGATCTCTTGGCCCTCAGGATGTCCTTGCCCATAGAGAACAAACGCTCCACTGCAGCACTGGAGGGGATGGCTGTGTTGAACTTGATGAACAAGTCCACCAACACTTGCTCACCCAAGAAGGCAGCATCTGTCAGCAAGTCCTTGGAGTTGGTCTCCAGCCAGGTCTTGACCAAGTTCTGGGCCTTGCCCTTGAGTGACCTGTGGCTTCTGCTGCTCTCTTTTGTCTGGATGACAGCACTGAAGAAGTCATCCTCCTCCTCCTCCTCGTTGTTGCTGCCTCCACTGTTGCTGCCCACTTCGTTGGACTGCTGCTTCATGGCCTCCTCGACTGTACCCTCCATGCTTTTCCTCACCCTGGCGACCTTGGTGTTGTCATACTTGTCCAACCAGATGAGGCGAAACCTGGGATGGAAGGCAGCAGCCAGCTGGCATTCGTCATCCTCCAGGAGGGGCCCAAACCTTTTGTCGATGCCTGCGCACCTGCTCAGCACTGAAAATAATAGAAACTTTAAACGTTTATTTATGAATTTTTTGGGTTAACGGACTTGAGTTAACGGAAGTTAAATGTAACGGAAGTTAATTAGTCCGATAATGATTTTCAAAGTTAACTTAAAAGTTAAATCGTTAACGAAAAAGTTAACTTCGTTAATTAACGATTAACGGATTAACGGTTTGTGCCCAGCTTTGCCAAGAACAATACAGGCGCTAAAGGATACCATAACAGCAGAATTTGAAGCCGTAAGAACGAATATTACCATCCTCAGGAATGTGCAAACGTCTTGCGTCAACCGGGTTACAAAGTGTTTAGAAGAAGGTGGACGTCAATTTGAACACCTATTGTAATTTCTGAATTAAAAACATTAAGATAGGCCGAAATTTTCTTTTCCATTATAAACTTCCTATGGGGCCAGACTTTTGCCCCACCCGTATATATATGAGAGAGAGAGAAAGTCGAATAGATAAATAGATAACTACTCACTACTCAGTCATAAAAATAAGTAAAATAGTATCATAAAATCAATTATAGGGTTCTTACGCTTAACGGGTAATTTCGAATTTGCCAAAAATTTTATTTATAAACAAATTCCATTCTTCTGTTTTTATTCTGAGCGAAAAAATATTCTAAGAAATGAAAGCTATATATTGTAAATAATCCAATTATTATATAATTAACTTCAATCTCACGACAAAAAATAAATGATAACGAATCATTGATAAATGCAATTCGGAAATTAAATTTCGAATTAGCAAACGATACAGCAACACAACTACCACGTCAAACAAACAAATCGGCACTGCTCTGTCCACAGTGCTTTGGATCCTCTTAAACCCGCGATTCTGACCCGCTCTTCGTACGTCCGCCACCGAGGTTTCAAGCGTTTCGAACAAAATCTGGAACTGTTAAGTACGCAGTTCCACGGGAAGGCTGAAGCTACTTTCGTGATTCATTCGTTCGGCATTGAAATAGTTTAAGGAAAAAAGGATATAATCTGATTTAAAAACTCAAAGTTCATTGAAAAAAAACAATCAGAGAGGCTATTTTAAATATTTAAATATAAAGATCATAAGATCATGGGGGTGCTGCAGTTCCGCAGTGCCTACCGACGAGCCGCGCCTGAATTACTGTCCCAGATAAATAAACAGAGGAAGATTTCCAAAACTGTTCGTCGCCATTATGATGAGAGTTATTTGAGTTTCGGTTTTTCTTGGTATGGAAATGAAAATTGTCCTCTCCCATTATGTGTCGTGCGTGGTGATAAACTGGCGAATGAAAGTATGGTTTCTAGCAAATTTAAGACATTTCACATCTAAACATCCAAATGATCAGGGAAAAGACTTGAACTATTTCAAAAGATTATTATGCCAGCAATCAAAACAAGCAACTAATTTTGAAAAAATCATAAAATTGTCTGATAAAGCTCAAATAGCTTCTTACGAAATCTCAGAAGCTATTGCGTAAGAAATGAAGCCACATACTATAGCGGAGTCACTTATTATACCTGTGTGCCGTAAAATTGTTAAGAGAATGTTTGGTAGCGAAGCAGAAGAAGAAATTATGAAGATTCCTGTTTCTAATGATACTGTTCATAGCAGGATAAAAAAATTTATCAGCTGACATAGAAGAAAACGTATGTAATACACTTCAAAATTCAGATTTTGCTTTGCAAGTTGACGAATCAACTGATATTAGTGGCAGAACACACCTTTTGGCATTTATTCGTTTTATTGACGAAAATAATATAGTTAATCAATTCTTTTGTTGCAAGGAACTTCCAGGAACCGCAAGAGGTCGAGACAGCTTTGATACTTTGACTGGCTATTTAGCAAAATGGAAATTGTCCTGGAAGTCATGTGTTGGTATTTATACGGATGGGGCTCCATCCACGATCGGATCAATGAAAGGATTCACTACACTCGTAAAAAAGGAAAATCCAAATGCCATATTCACTCATTGCTTTTTATATAGGGAAGTACTTGTTTCAAAGACATTAGGAATTGAGTTAAAAAATGTACTAGATCAAGTTGTCGAAATGGTTAATTTCGTGAAAATGAGGCCATTAAAAACACGCCTGTTCGAAAACCTTTGCAAAGATATGGATGCACAATACGAACGTTTAATTTTACATACTGAAGTTCGATGGTTGTCAAGAGGGAAGGTTTTATGTCGCGTATATGAGCTGAAAAAAGAGCTGCTAACTTTTTTCGGAGGAGAAGGAAACAAAAGGTTTTGTGAATATCTTAGTTGTGAGATTTGGTTCCCCAAACTGGCATATTTAGCAGAGATATTCAAACAGCTTAATAGTCTGAGCACCAGTATGCAGGGGAAAAATGAAAACATTCTTACGTCTACTGATAAGTTAACGGCATTTCAGAAAAAAATAGTCATTTGGAAAAATGCAATTAAAAATGATAATTTTGAAATGTTTCCTTTGGTCTCTGAAACTCATTCCAAAGAAATAATTCCTCTCATAGTTGATCATTTAACAACGTTGGAAGGCAATATGCAACGATATTTTCCATCATTAAATACATAAAAATATGATTGGATCAGCAAGGCCGTAGCCAGAGCTTAAAAACAGACGAGGCGTAAATAGCCCTACTAGGGGGTCCGGGGCCATGCTCCTTCAGAAGATTTTTTTAATCCTAGCACAGAATCATGCACTTTGAGCGTATGGTAACTGAGACTGAATTGGACACTAATAACTTCACTTAAATGTTGCTACTCTATGTTTTTATTCATGTTATTTGTGGTTTGAGTGCATTACATTGATATGACCAGAAACCAGTTCTTATCATTTGCTACTTGGTTGATGGCTGAAGGCCAGTGCCACTCTTCTGTGCAGGCTAGCATCCCAAGCCTTGAGGACCCGCAAGGTGTCAAGCTCCTGGAGCAGAGGATGGTGTCTGTGGATGTTGGCCAGTGCTATGCTATTCAGCCGTTCTTTTCTCATGCTAGCTCGGCACCATGTCTTCAGCCGACGCAGTGCACTGAAGGAGCGTTCACAAGAACAGGAACCCACTGGAAGGGTTAGAAGCAAGGAGAATATGGCATATATATTTGGATAGAACTCTCTGTCTGTAGTATTGATGACCTCTACGAGACTTTTATCCTGAACTGCATGGTGTCTCTGTTTCCACCTCTTCACCTGAAATAAGAACATTAAAATAGCATGGCATTTCAGCTGATAACCAACTTTAAAATCAACAGTGTTAATATATTGCACAATTACTAGTAGTTTCCTAAATTAATAATTAATAATATAATTTGTACGAGACAGGTAAAATCCTATTTCTGTCAATTTCCTCAGATTTCCTTTGAAATTCAATTTCCTCATTGATCTAAAATGTCCGTTAAGCGAGACGAGGCGGCCGTCTCATCTGCCTCAACGTGGCTACGGGTATGATCAGGAACCTATTCATTCTCATTTCCACTAATTTTGATTTGAAAATATGTGAACAAGAAGAGTTGGCATCCATTTCAACTGATCGTAGTCTGAAGATCAAACATGCAGAATCTCCTCTAGATACTTTCTGGATTTTCATTATGAATGAATATCCTGAAATTTCAAAAAAAGCTTTAGCTGTTTTGATGCAGTTTTCTACTTCATATCTCTGTGAATTGGGATTTTCATCACTTACAACCATTAAATGTAAAAAAAGAGAAAGACTTCGCTGTCTTGAAGATGATATGAGAGTTTTTGCCTATCATACATACGCCCGAACATTGATGAAATAACAAAAAAACACCAAGCTCATGTATCCCATTAATAGTAGTGAATAATTAAATAAGGTAAGTTAAAGGAAAGTTAGTTATAGGGATTTTAAAATATTATTTTACATCTTATGCTGATATTTTTCTATATATGTTTTAAGTACCGTGCCGCGCAATATTTTTCGCCTCAAAAGTGTGCCGCGAACATCAAAAGGTTCAGAACCACTGGCGTAGATGAACCACGCTACTGTGACAGGCCAAGCCAGACTACCACGAGCAACGTCCCTATAATAATTATATGAACGTTGACACGAGTAACTCGGCTCATGTTTTCCTAAGATTCAAAGTCTAGGAACTTGACCCTCACTGAGAGAAGGGGGGAAGGCATTTATTTTTAAAGATATTTGAGGGGTCGCGTGTCTTTAGGTACCTAAGCGCCACCACAGGCGAAACGTGTTTTTGATGGATATCACTATTTTCACCCTTCCTCTATCGCCTGGTTTGGGTTATAATGACCTTACGACACTAGAAGTATGGTTGAAAAGCTTATGAAGCGAACTACTTTTTTCACCTCTATCGCCAGCTGGGCTCTGCTGCCCAGATGTGATGCGCGTCTTAAGGCCCCAATATCCCGTTCAACTGGTGGGAGGTGATGGGGCTGGGGGTGGGACGCTCGGTCTCTGGGTGGCAGGAACAGCAGGAGGAGCGCGAGCCAATGAAAACATGGCAGCCACGCCGCTCTGCTTTCTGATTGGCCACCCGCTCCACGCGCCGAGAGGGACACGACACAAACATCCCGCCAGTACCTTAAGACTCGCGTTGCCGTTAGCAGGCGTCCTGGGTTCGTGCTCATATTGCTGAATATTGCGTGGATTATTCTATTCACCCGGCTTCTAACTATTATCAATGTGTGCAGCAATGTCTCACCGTGCTAGTGAAGTGATGAAAAATCAATGGAATCATTCTGTGCCAGAAATCGCACCCAAAGTTCGGCATAATAAGAAAATAAAAAAATTAAAAAATATATATATAAAATATGAAAATCTATTCCAAAAATTCATCAACATCTTCATTAGCATACTTAGAACTCTAATTTAGTCAAAAATGAACGTTCTAACTCAATTAATAACAGATACTTTTGCCAGAATATTGCTGAACTCTGGAGGCGATTTCTGGCGAATTTTAATTTTGGCGCTTAGGTACCTTAAGACGCGGAACCCCTCATTTATACAATACGCATATTGTCCCTCCAAAATGTTCGTATTTTTATTTGCCCGTTATTTTATAATGGATGTATATTTTATTATTGGGGTTTCTTCTTCAGAAAAGTAATAGATTGGGGGTTTTCTTCCGCATATATGTATACCTTTCTAATCTTTCATTACTTAATAACTAATAAATATTGTATATTAAAACCGTTCTTTCACCATTTCATACTTAAAGGAATAACCTTTACTAATTTCTACGGAATTGGGAAAATACGATACCGGTGTCCGTTATCAATAGACTATAACCTAGTAAGGCCACAACTGCATTACCCCAGATTCACAGTGGTTTCAGCAGGATGGAGGACCTCCACACACTGCTTGTGAAACTCGCAACTTTTTGAGGAAACATTTTCCCGGATGGCTAATCTCCCTTTACGAGCCAGTAGAATGGTTCCCATACTCACCCGACTTCATATCCGCTGACTTTTTTCTGTGGGGGTTACATAAAAGACAGGAGTTATTCTACCTAGCCAAGACACTTGAAAACATAAAGACCAAAGTCTATGAGGTAATCAACAACATCTCAGCTGAGCTATTTCTAAAAATTACATCAAACATTTGTGTAAGGTTGAATAGTGTTAAAAAATTGGCAATTACACTGAACATGTTGTTTAATTAAGGTTAATAAACTCTCATATTTTACTTACCTATTGCGTTTATCTTTGTCTTTATTTAAAAATTGGGACATTTTGGGGGATACCTGGTAAATTTGAAAATGATTCGTTACAGTTTTAATTTAAAATACAATAATATGACTTACGGTACACATTATAAGAATCCGTTAAGAACTTATTACGGGAAGCTCGTACGAGTATATACATTAAAGAATTTGAAGGATATCTAAACTGAATGTGCTTCCTGAAGCCTTGATGCATTTTAATAGTGTTACGACCAGAAGAATACCTATTTCCGATATGCCTGTTACATAATTTTAATAAATAAAAATATAGTAGCATATATTTCCGAAGCGAGCCGAGCAGTAAAATCTCGTTTGGTTCCGTATCACGTGTCAAAGTAGATTAAGGAAAGGCTCCTCTCTGAATTGGGGACGGCATAGACACTAACTGGGGACTTACTGGCTCTTTTTTTGACCCTATATACCAAAAAGCAATACGGAAACGGGAACTTAAAAAAATCATTGTTAGAAACCATTTTTTTACTTGAAAGTTGGAACGTCACAGTTACAAAAAAGACAATTTACTATTTCAACTTAATGTTTTATGAACTTTTCCAGTTTACAGTGTACTGTATGTACAGTAAATTTTCATGAACATCCGTCTAACTTCTTTGACATTACTTATTAAAAGGTTTCAGAACGGGTGAGAAATGTGGATACTTTCTAAAGTTTGTAAATAGGAAGCCACAAAAACGCGTATCGAACGAATTTGCATCTACTGTATACTACTGTATGTATGCTAATGTCGACAAATCTGTGAATTCCTGGCGATAATCTACATCCTGAAAACAGTTTTAATGACAAATATTTAAGAAAAGATCCTTCATTAAAAACAGATAAAGGACAAAGGGAATGATCAGTTTTTCCTAAACAATGCTACGAATCAGTAATCCCAAAATTTATTATTCATTAAAGAATAGTAAATGAGATATATTTATAAATATTCTATTGACTCTCTTATTACCCGAACTTAATTTAACCTAACCGAGCGTAACCTAACGAGACTTTAATTATGTTAACCTGGCCTAACCAAATCTAAACTAACCTATAAACCGGCAAGACACTTGTCAAAGAAATGTTACATCACGGATAAGAATTATTTAATTTATTTGCCACTGTCCATAGCTCAGTTAGTACCACCGTTTCACTATAAGCGAAACTGAAGTCGAGGGTTCGAACCCCGATGATGCTGGTAACAATAATACAGGAGTTAGCGCCATGGGCCGTATTAGCTGGCCTGAGCGCTGTGCCAGTTTCTGGCACCCTTGACTTATTATTATTATTTCATGTATTTTTGGCTTGAAAAACACGTTCTAAAGATTTTGTAATTATGGAAAGTGAAACGCACATAAAGTAGTAACCTATATAGGAGCTAGTGGAACCGAAGGTCGCGGATTCGAATCCCACTAGCCCCTTCCTGTCTTATTTAAATACGGGTATTGCATTTAAAACGTATTTATATTTTGTAATTATACATGAATAAAAAAATAAAAAAAATTCTAAAGTTTGTTTTCAATTTTCTTCTTTCACACCGAAAGAAGAAAATTGAAAAACAAACTTTATAATAAAACTTTATTATAAAACTATTTTTTCCAACGAAAAATTAGTTAATTTTGAATGACATTTACTATATTATTCTCATAATATATAATTTTAAAAATATTTTTAGAGTTCACCCTAAAATCTGCATTACTAATTTATTACTTATTATAATTTAGCTGAATACAAGTCGACATTATTTACGTAAAACGGCAATTCGTTAAATGGAAAAATAATTTGGTGCTCCATTTTCGAATAGATGTAGCGGTAAAAGTAAAAATAAATATAAATGTTATTTTAAATGTTTTATTAAAGAATTTAATTTTAACAACTTTGTTAGAGTATGTTTATTTATTTGTAAATTACTATACTATTCCATCCATCTTATGATGTGACATCCACGAAAAACAATTATGGTAGACAAGAATTCCTACATTTTAAATATTGAAATACGAAACTGCTTCGGATTGGATTGTGAAACTTTGGTTAGCATTCAACTTGGCCACGCACTCACTGCTTTATTTCAAAATAAATTTCACAACACTCATTTGAAACGTATTGTGGGTCGCACAAATCCACTTTTGATTTTCCCTCCCGAAATAGAGCGTCCTATTTACTCCAAAAAAATACATTTTACCTTACTGTCTGTATACCATTGTATACTGTAAATAGAGAGTGTTTTAATACAGTAACTAGGTCTGTATAAAACTTGGACCGTATGTAATGACGAGAATATATACTCGTATATAAGAAAACAAAATCAACGGATGTTGTGAATCTTCTGCAAAATGAAATTTGATATTCGGAACCCAACATAATAATAATAATAATAATAACAACAACAATAATAATAATAATAATAATTAGATTTCTGCTCCCCAGAAATGTAAGTAATAATGCAGGCGCTATTTTTATCTTTTACAAAGAATGGAGCCTATTTTGTGAGCTTTTTAAATGGAAATACAGAGCGAGCTGAAATTTACTTTTTAGCAAACGGACTCCTCAGTCTGAAGATTAATGAATTAAGATCCGTGAATGTCAATAAATTACCGAGTTTTGAGTATAAAATAATTCTTAACCAGAGTCGAACGTCGGGAACCTTCAAATATATTAATGAGTTTTGTTTTCAATAAACGTTTTTTCTCATACTCGTACTTGTAATGGATGTTTTATCCCTTGCGGTTCGTTTTAATTTACGCGCATATTTCATTACATTTACTTGTAATAAGTGTGGAAAAGAGGGAAAAAATGTTATCTTTCGTGAAAAATATATTCAATGGTTCCTAATTATAAACAAAACTTGTGAGAATGAAAATTTATAAAGAATTCGTTATCATGCGTTTAAAGTTGATAAATTTATTATTTAAATTTAACAAAACATTAAACACATTTTTTATTATCTACTTCATAAACTGCACCATTTTTTATTAATATATATATATATATATATATATATATATATATATATATATATATATATATATATATATATATATATATATATAGGGTTACCATACGTCCGGTTTTTCCCGGACATGTCCGGGAAAGTTGAATATTTATAACATTGATTTTTGAAGCCATAACACTTGTTCTTATTTATAAATACTCAGTATAGACGACATGTAGTACGCAGTATATATAACACATTAATACAACGTGAGTTGGTAGATACTGATACAAATACACCCCCCCATCTCCGGAGTGTCCTCCTTTTTGAAAGTTCAAATATGGCAACCCTATATATATATAAGGTAACCTCCAAGGAGCTCATTTCCACACTACGTAGGGGCGAGTGTCCCTCAAATGACACCTGAGCCAGAGTAGGAACATTGTAAGCGGCTAACTGAACTTCACCCGATGCTCGCAGCTGAGCACGCCGCTCATAGTCCGCCACCGTAACCACTGAACTACAAGGGGCCTAAAATATTATATATATATATATATATATATATATATATATATATACCTCTTTTATTTATACACCAGCTCTATCCTCCTGTTCTTCTTTGCAAATGTGCCGATTACTTTGTCGTGAAAATCACAAATCAAATAAATAACTGAACACTGTTAAAAATGAGCTTCAATTATATTTGAAATTGTGCACTTGTGTGGGGGGTGGGTGAACAGGGCGGGGGAGAAAGGGGATGGGCAGTTAACGAACGACATTAACCTCAATATAACAACTTCACTTCGATTTACTCATAACTAAGCAAACTCTAATTACAATTAGCTTGTATTTCTTCTTCTAAAAATATATGTGGTAATAATTGCCAGTTATTTAGTCATTTAATGCTATAAACTCATTAATTAAGCGCTTTAAACGGATTCCGTTAGCATAATAGCAGGAATAAGCAACTCTCTAAGTGCTTCCACGATCCACGTTTTGCCTAAAGAAATGAATGCGTTATGGGTTTGTGTTTCTATCGGTGAATATTTTTTATTCACCGATCAATAATTTTATTGTATAGCATTTATTGCATTTATACTATCGTATAAGCAGTGAAATTATCGGTGAATTGATACGATTTTTATAAGTCAAACAAAAGAAGCAATTCTCAAGGTTGCTTCCACTGGCGGCCGTCTCGACGCAACAAAATTATTGCTCTCCCTTTCCTTTTTCAGTGCACTGATTTGGATTTCGAGCTTTTTGTATTAAAACAATATTTGAAAGGAGTATAGCCTAGTGATAATTTATCATAATTTTATCGCCATTAATATTGTTTAACAGCGCTTCTAATCATTTAAGTGGGGAAGCAATGCTTCCATTGCTTCCATGGACCGAACGCCACTGTATATATATATATATATATATATATATATATATATACTCGTCACAATCTTCCACAAGACTATCGCCTTACCTTCAACAATACACAACTCAATTCTTCTCTTAACATTCTTGGCGTTTCCTTTTTTTGTGATTTTTCCACGAAAAATCACATATACTCTCTTTCTAAAACAGCTTCTAAGAGGTTAGGTATGTTGTACCGGCTCCGCAGTTTCTTTATCCCAACTCAGTTGCTGTCTCTGTACAGGGATCTTGTCCGCCCCTGTATGGAGTACGCGTCTCATGTGTTGGGTGGCTCAACCCACACAGCTCTACTTGACCGGGTGGAATCAAAGGATTTTCGTCTCATCAATTCCCGCCTCTTACTGACTGTCTTTAACCCCTCTCTCTTCGTTGTAATATTGCCTCACTATCTCTTTACTATCGCTATTATAATAGAGACCGTTCTTCTGAACTCTATAACTGTATTCCTCCTCCTTTAACTTTTTCATGCCTGAATTATGGTTAAGAATTAAAACAATTTTATTCCTTGTGTCATTCTCCATAAGGACTAAAATCTCGTAAAATTTTATGGTCGCATTTGTGACGTACGGCATGAGAGGATTAAGGAGAGCACGCAGTACCAAACTTTCGACGTATTCTCAATCCTCTTCTGTCCAACTCTCTAACGCAAGGGCTCATCGGCATTTTCAATCTTTCATCTCCGCAACGGGTTAACTCTGGAACAATCTTCCTCAATCCATCTTCTCCCCTGTCTATGACCTCCAATCTTTCAAACGCAGAGTGTCCAGGCATTTCGAAAACTTTGGACCTTGATTTTGGCTTTCTAAGAGAGATAAACAAGAGGAATATACAAGGACAAGAAAGGCTCAGCCTCATTTGTTCCTCTATGAGGGGGAGTCGCTCTTGACCCCTCCTTCCTGCATAAAAATTGTATATATATATATATATATATATACCCCTTTGGTTGGCTTCCGCCAGAACTGTTCATTCTGACGAAGGTCAAGCTACTGTTCATTCTGACGAAAGTCAAGCTTTTCACGCCACCTCAGACCTACAGTTTAACGTGGAACCCGAACCACGCCACACCAGCAGCCCAGCGTCTTAACCACTAGGACACCCAAGGTACCCATTTATCTACCAACCACTTTCTTTTTTGTGTAGAAGGATGAACAGCTGGGTTTTGTTGCGCGTCGGCTGTCATCACCGGGTCTCGAACCCGGGGCCGATGGATTCGTAGTCAGCGACGCTAACCACTGCACCACCGAGGTGCATCTCTTTTATATATATACTGTATATATATATATATATATATATACACACACACACACACACATATATATATATATATATATATATATATATATACTAGTGATGTAGGTCACATCCGCATCCGCATCCGCGGAACATCCGCACATTTTCTCGCATCCGCATCCGCGTCCGCATCCGCACTTTGGACTGCGGATGTCGTGCGGATGTGGACCGTTGAGATAAAATGTCATTAATAAGCGGAAATTATCAAATTCTACTATATTAATAGAACTAGTTCATTGTGCGCAAAAGTGATGCAAGCGACAAGACGAGAGGCTGTTCTTGTATGAAGTTACTCTCTTGCAACCTACTTAGATCCACGTTACAAAGCTAAGTTATTTTCAACTAGTACATTAGAACGAGTTAAATCATCACTTGGCAAAGCAGTTGAAGAGCTTCAATCTCTTGAATCTGTCGCTTCGCCACCCACCAAAAGAATAAAAGTTTCAGTGACAGAACCAACACCTTCAACAAGCAAATCTATCACAGAATCTGTCTCTCAGTTTCTTGAGTCAAGCAGCAATGACGAGACCTACGCGATGTCAAAAGATGTAGTAAAAATGATCGAGAGCTATCACCAAGAAAAACGCCTGGCTGCATGTGACAATCCTATTAGTTGGTGGAAAAATACGCAGAATATCTATTCATACTTGAGTAAACTTGCAAGGAAACATTTAGCCTGTCCTCCAACAAACGTACCAAGCGAGAGATTATTTAGCAGTGCTGGATTAATATATGATGAAAAGAGAAACAGACTGGCAGCAGAAAAGGCAGAAAAGTTAATGTTCCTTAAGCATAACCTTCCTATAATTAAGTTTGAACATTAAACGATGAACATCTTAGTTTACTTTATTTTAATTACTCATTTATAAATATGCCTAATAAAACTTTAAACTTAATATAAATAGTTATGAAGCTAATTAAAGATCTCTTTCTTTAAGGGTGGAGGTTGGGGAAAGAGGTCGGTGGGGTGCATTTGAGTTGGGTTCACGTCCCGCATCCTGGTAACACAATTATAATGGTTTCTAATTGTGGCTGAAACTCAACAAAATATAACGAATTTATTTGCAGACGAATTCACTAATTGATTTCTATATTAGTTAGATGTTTGATATTATTTTATATGTTCAGAGAAAAGTACAGCAATTATTGTACAATTAATCAATTATACTACATTATAGCTACAGCTCTCTCTATATAACTTATTATATACGTTAAACACAACAAATCTCGAATATATCCTAAAAAATAACGAAAATGTAGACATCCGCATCCGCATCCGCATCCGCGGATGTTGGAATCAAACATCATCATCCGCATCCGCATCCGCGGATGTGAAAAAAAATGACATCCGCTACATCACTAATATATACACACAGAGGGTTCACAAAAGTAAATAGACACCACGATGATTGTCTTCAAGAATAAATGGCAAAGCTCATCATTGGAATGACAGAACGTGTGTCAGATTTATATAATTTGAAGGGGAAAGCAGCACGATTCTAAATATATTCATTCAATAAATCTGTTATTACTTATTGACTTTTATTATCAAATTAAAAGCTATGGAAAAACCGAACGTTCAATTCTGTCAACTCTCTCTCTCCAATTGGAAGAGTTATAATGTAATAAAAAACGAACTAAAAAGACACTTTACTTTAAAAACTATCCATTCTAACAAAATGTAAATATTGTCCTTCTGACAAAACGAAATTTTGGAGAACGTCCATTTTTAGTATTAAAAAAAAAAATGCGAAGATCAAATAGAAGGTAACAGTCATTTCATAGTTATGAAAATGGAATATGAAGGAATCATGAAAGGCAAAAAATGGATGAAATTTAATATTTTAGAGATTTTCAACTATTTTATGAATGATTTAAGTGCTCACAAAGTGGAAATTGAATCAGTCTTTGATTCAGAGTGACTATGTATTTTCTGCTTTATGAAGACGTTATGGGTTCGAATTTTTTGGGAGGGGGAGAAGGGGGGCATAAATATATAGGGCTTGCAGCAAAAGGCAGTTGAAGCAGGTTTTCCTTAATCCATACCTTTATTTATGGATTTCTTTTCATTTGAGATATTTTCAAAAACGTGAATCTGAATTGTGAGATTTCGTTCAAATTTTAAACCTTTTAATTTCTGATAAGGAAAACTTGAAATTGCTCTGTGGTCGTGGGTCTATTTTTAGTTACTTTTATAATCATCCTAAAGTCTTTCAGGTTGATAAACGAAGTTATAAGCTACAAGTTTGCGAAACGAATGGTTGACGTTGTCGAATATAACTTTTTTTCCAATTTCTCATTTCCACAACTTAATATGTCTACATTTCCTCGACAAAGGTATTTACAGTATATAGGCTTTTATACTTCTGATAACTGAAACAAAATATAACAAAATTAAATGCTTTGTAAGTGTTGACTGTCAGCTGCAATTAATACATCGTCCACTAAAAAATGGTGTTACACGAGATCGCGACTGACACCTTTTTCATAGCCAAGTTATACAACTCCAATTGATTGTCATAAACTCATAACAAAGTAAGGAAAAATATATTCATCGATTCTATACGTCAATGATCGTTTTGTCTATACTGTATTACTGCTAAGTACAAATGTACTTTGATGATATCTATATTAAATTAGGGGAGATTGTTTATATGAAAACCCACACTATGTGCCTACTTTCTTTGAATAAAAGCAAACGCAGGATGAGAACTCGGAGCATATCTTGATAATAATTAATGGAAACTGCAAAAGAAATAAAAATTATTTGTTTTAGGTAATAGTTAAATGGCTAAAGTTAAAAGTTTTACTCGCGAAAGAAACTCACTGACTGATGATGCCACCTCTTATGTAAATCATGCGTTGACTATTTCTCTTTCATACGCTCCACTATAGGTATAATATTAATGTAAAGTATTATTGTTATTAATATGAACCCTTTAATACCCAACGGCCAAAGATAAGCCTCAGTTTAAAAACAATTTAAGGATATGGCAAGAAATAAGGCGATACGGAAAGGTCTTCTGGAGATAATATACTGTACAATGCCTTTTTGACCTCAGGTCACGAGAATTGGGGGTATAAAACCCACTGTTCGAAGATGTACGGAATTAGTTCATTTTTGGGTGCTGTTTGGTGAAGATTCCTTAATACAAAAAGTCAAGTTAAAAAACGTTATAATTTTGAAGTAATTGAATTTTAATTCATTTTAAACACATTCACCGCCAACACTTTTTAAGAAGGTAACCAGCCACCGCCAGCATTTTTGTACAGTAAGTTTTTGTCCAACTACAAGGTCTCATCAAAAATTTAAACAAAAATTAGAAGTAAAGATATCTCTAAACAGAATATACCAAAATAAAGCTTAGAATGTATACGTTCAAGACGAGATTTCTCCTCTTTGGCGGTGAATGTGTTAATTATATTTATTTGTTCCGCATATTTTGTTTAATTAATTAGGATGTATCATGTATGCAGTGCCGTGTAGAGAGCATTTAAGGGGAAGGGGCTCAAGGCCAAAAAAGGGCACCTCTTTCGGGGTCCGGAATAATTTCACAGCCAGGTGGTACATTGTGATATATCTTGAGTGAGGAGTTTTAACGTAAAACTAGTAATTTTATTATGCGTTTTTCAGAATTTTTCACATTACAGATTAGTTATACAAGTTACTTACTAACTATAGGGAAACCTCTGCATTTCTTTAAGATGTTAGTTAAATGAAGGTGCAGTAAAGAAAAAAGTACAATCATATTTGGTATTTCTTTACTATTACACCGGTCTCCGGTAGAAAATTTTAAAAGCTGGTTTTCAATGTTTTTCAATGTGCTGAATTAAAAAATTATATTCTTTTCCGTCGCAAATGATTTGTTAAAGAGTTATTGAAGCTTAAACTCTCTAACGGGAAAAGGGTAAAAAAAATGGCGCTTCCACTGATTTTAATTTGAATCAGTTAGTAGACATGGCAATTCACTTGATTAAGGTATTTTTTTATTTTTTTATAATTTTGGATAACGTTAGGGGTTTGGTTAGGTTAGGTTTGTTTAGGTTGTTTTAGGTTAGGCTAGGTTTGCTTAGGTTGTTTTAGGTTGGGTTTGCTTAGGTTGTTTTAGGTTAGGTTCGCTTAGGTTAGTTTGCTTAGGTTGTTTTAGGTTAGGTTAGGTTTGCTTAGGTTGTTTTAGGTTAGGTTAGGTTTGCTTAGGTTGTTTTAGGTTCGGCCAATTTTGAAGGTGAAATTTGTTTTTCCTATGGTTTTTGATGTGTTTTGTATTAATCTGACTTTCAAAATGTTCGGAAACCACTAGTTTTTGTGATTCTCCCCCACCCAAAAACTCCCGGTTCCCACTGGAGGTCCCCAGGTAAAAAAGGGTAGAAAGTTTTAAAAGCTTTAAGCTTCAATAACTCTTTAACAAATCATTTGCGACGGAAATGAGTATCATTTTTTAATTCAGCACATTGAAAAACATTGAAAACCAGCTTTTAAAACTTTCTACCGGAGACCGGTGTAATAGTAAATATTTACCTCATATTTTGTTGACAAAAATTATAACACAAAGACAAAGACAGAATGATTATCGTTTACTGAAGTGCAGAGCTTTTCTGCTTTTAACAATCACAGTACAAAAACATGAATGATAAGTGATTCAAGCAACATTGAACATGTATATTACTGTACAAGGTAAGCAATACCCTTCTTCCAGAAACACTTAAAACTTTGTACTGTACAGATTTTTTGCTGACTCCCTCCCCAACTCTATCACTGTATCTCTCTCACCCTTCCTCCTTGCTGTAGCGCTCTATTTCATTGTATTAATTCCTGCAATCACTGTGTTACAGTAAAAACAGCATAATTTCATTGAACAAGTTTTTTAACGAATAATTCAGTACAGTTATGCCATGTGCGTGAATACTTACATCTCAGCATTATACGAGTATAGTAAAAATAATCTGCAAAACTGAATTCCATTGTTTGAAACTTGGAATAGTGCTGGATACCAGGGAATTTGAAATACTGTTCTGATTTTCTGTAAAGAAAAAAAGATGCACTTACTAGAATTTTTACAACAGTAACTTCCTTTTGGTCATGCTCTTAAAGATGTTAATAACCTCTGCCTCACTCATTTTTTAACCCTGTGTCGCTGTCTTCTGCTTCCTCTCCACATCTGTAACCTCTTCTTCACTCATCTCTAGATTCTCTGTTACTGTCTTTGACTCGCATTCCATATAATTTTCTTCCTCGTCTTGCCTCCTGCTACTACTTGGTTATATTCAACTGTGCAATGAGGCACTGCCTTTAGCTGCCTCCTACCGCTCCCTCTTCTTCCAAGCTCTTTTCTTTCGTGGCATTGCACTGAAACTAGTGATGTAGGTCACATCCGCATCCGCATCCGCATAACATCCGCACATTTTCTCGCATCCGCATCCGCACCCGCATCCGCACTTTGGACTGCGGATGTCGTGCGGATGTGGACCGTTGAGATAAAATGTCATTAATAAGCGGAAATTATCAAATTCTACTATATTAATAGAACTAGTTCATTGTGCGCAAAAGTGATGCAAGCGACAAGACGAGAGGCTGTTCTTGTATGAAGTTACTCTCTTGCAACCTACTTAGATCCACGTTACAAAGCTAAGTTATTTTCACCTAGTACATTAGAACGAGTTAAAGCATCACTTGGCAAAGCAGTTGAAGAGCTTCAATCTCTTGAATCTGTCGCTTCGCCACCCACCAAAAGAATAAAAGTTTCAGTGACAGAACCAACACCTTCAACAAGCAAATCTATCACAGAATCTGTCTCTCAGTTTCTTGAGTGAAGCAGCAATGACGAGACCTACGCGATGTCAAAAGATGTAGTAAAAATGATCGAGAGCTATCACCAAGAAAAACGCCTGGCTGCATGTGACAATCCTATTAGTTGGTGGAAAAATACGCAGAATATCTATCCATACTTGAGTAAACTTGCAAGGAAACATTTAGCCTGTCCTCTAACAAACGTACCAAGCGAGAGATTATTTAGCAGTGCTGGATTAATATATGATGAAAAGAGAAACAGACTGGCAGCAGAAAAGGCAGAAAAATGAATGTTCCTTAAGCATAACCTTCCTATAATTAAGTTTGAACATTAAACGATGAACATCTTAGTTTACTTTATTTTAATTACTCATTTATAAATATGCCTAATAAAACTTTAAACTTAATATAAATAGTTATCAAGCTAATTAAAGATCTCTTTCTATAAGGGTGGAGGTTGGGGAAAGAGGGCGGTGGGGTGCATTTGAGTTGGGTTCACGTCCCGCATCCTGGTAACACAATTATGGTTTCTAATTGTGGCTGAAACTCAACAAAATATAACGAATTTATTTGCAGACGAATTCACTAATTGATTTCTATATTAGTTAGATGCTTGATATTATTTTATATGTTCAGAGAAAAGTACAGCAATTATTGTACAATTAATCAATTATACTACATTATAGCTACAGCTCTCTCTATATAATAACTTATTATATACGTTAAACACAACAAATCTCGAATATATCCTAAAAAATAACGAAAATGTAGACATCCGCATCCGCACCCGCGGTTGTTGAAATCAAACATCCTCATCCGCATCCGCGGATGTGAAAAAAATGACATCCGCTACATCACTAACTGAAACCATAAAAAATAGCAATTAGCAAAGTAACAATACAGTATTTTACAACTGAAAATAATTGTTCATTGACGTAATAGATTCCAATTAGTTGGTAGAAGAGATTCGAGGTTAGTAATCAGACAGAGTGCAGTCCGGCCTCTTCCTCTTCCTGTGACGTCAGTCGCCAGTACTTAAATATTAAGTGTAAATAAAAAAACATGAAAATTCTAATATGTTGTGTTCATAAGTACCGTACTTAAGTGTTGTAAATGGGACATATTTTTCCCATATACTTACTGTTACAATAAAGGATGCGCTCCCGGGGTCAAATTTTCGGACTCACTAACTTAAATTAATAGCCTATATAGAAGTGTAACCCCTTGATAGGAAAGGCCCATTTCTGTTTTCACCATAGTAAGGCAAGATAAAAAAAGTTACTGAAAAAAAGGGCACTTCTGAGTCATGGAGGGAAAAGGGTAGGGGCTCGAGCCCCTGTGGCCACTCCCGCCTCTGCATGGCCCTGCATGTACTGTATGTATTTATGTACAATGAATGAAGTAGTAATTACGCTCTTTTATAAGTAATTAAACAATATCTCTCCTTATTTAAAAAAAATGATGGTCACATATACTTCATAATGTCATATTACACCGTATAATTTATTAAAAAAAAAATGTATTTTATGGATTTTGACTGATAATTATTCGTCTTGAAAATATTAACTTTCATTCATTTAATTTTTATGCCTTTAAAACTCTTCATCGTTAATAAATTTGTTCATTTTTATCTAAAAACCACATAATAATCAGTGAAAAGTACCAGAAACTGGCACACAGCTCAGGCCAATTAATGCGGCCCACTGCGCTAACGTTCGGATTATTATTATTACGAGCAACAAAGGGAGTCGAACCCCCCAAACTTCATTATCTTCACTTCCTTTATAGGGAAATGGTGTTACCCACTGAACTGCTGGCGCTGGCTCTAAACACCACATGGTGAATCTTTCGTATCAGTTATTACAAAGTACAATAAAAATTTAATTCTAGATTTGGATTACGTTGTTCCATGCGGCCAACGAGTTCTAAAAAGTTTTTCCAAGTAAACTAGAATTAAAACAGTTGCCTTCCATACTTAAAAGTGACCGAAACACCGTTGCTTAAGCGTAATTTAATCGTAATACTCATTTAATATCTATTATTTTCCATATTTCTTTAAAGAAGAATGAAGGTAATCGCCATTTTCCTTTGCGTTATCACAACGGCGTTTTGTTATTCAACTTACCTGAATCTTCTGAATGAAGAATGGGAAACTTATAAAGTAAGTTAATTACCGATTTAATTATTTGATAAAGTAATTAATTCATTAAATTTATCATTAATTAATTCATTAGATTTCTTATCATTGACTAAACAACCAATCTGTCTGCAGTTATTTGTCAATTTAATGAAACCTAAGAAATTCTGTGATATTCTTCAAAATTCTTTATATTCTAATTTAGTAAAAAACATTTTTATTGTAGGCTGTTTATTTCTTTCTCTCTCTCTCTCTCATTATATATATATATATATATATATATATATACAGGGTCCCAAAAAAATGTATACACACTTTAAATAATTATAAAGGCAGTGTTTATTACAATACATTTCATTTTCAAAATGTAATAGAATCTACAGACATTATTTAATTGTTTTGTCAACGCCTGTTTTCAAACTGACGTCCGTTCTGGTCCAGGCACTGCTGATAACGCGAAGCAATGGAATCGCAAACATCACGAAACATTTCGTTTGGTATTTGTGTGCATTCTCGTTCAATGGCTGCTCTCAATTCAGCGACTGTTGCAGGTTTTATAGCGTAGACTTTGTCTTTTAAGTATCCCCATAAAAAAAAGTCTAGTGGTGTGAGGTCTGGTGAACGCGGAGGGTATTCTACGAAACCCCTTCGTCCAATCCACATCCACATCGTGCCAAGTACCACTCGCAATACTCCACTCTTCGGTCCGGATCATCTTCATTAATAGCATGGACTAATCTTGGAATGTAACTTTTCCATTGACAGCGCTTCAAAATGCGTTGGACAGACGATTCTGAAATTCCTACCTCACGACTCGCTTGCCGCACGATTTTCTTGGACTTTGGTGATACGTTTCCAGTACTCTTTCTTGCTTTGTGGGGCTTGTCGATGTCCGTGGTCTTCCGGAACGCTTCTTGTGGACATTCTGAACAGTTCCATCGGCTACAAACTTATCTCTAATTCGAGTGATGGTAAGTCGCGTTGGTGGATCTGTTTGAAACTCCCTCCTAAACTGTCTTTGCACTTCAACTGCGTTTTCACACTTCCAGTAGCATTTTAGAATGAATTTCCTTTGTTCAAAGCTTAGTCTGACTGCCATTATTAATTCTAATGGGTTTAACTTGGAAAGAAAGAAACATCAATTGAGCTATCAGCTGTTAAAGTGTGTATACATTTTTTTGGGACGCCCTGTATATATAATATATATATATTATATATATATATATATATATATCAGAATTCTTTCGTTTTGCAGCTTAAGTTCAACAAAGTTTACGAATCAAAGATGGAAGAGGCCTTGAGGATGAACATTTATACAAAGAGCAAATTGAAAGTAGCTGAGCACAACCAGAGATATTACGAGGGCGAAGAGTCTCACCTCATCGAAACTAATCGCTTCAGCGACATGGTAAAACTAATAACAGCAATGCTGTTCTAGGTAGTTTATCAAAATGCTTAGATGAAATTAATTATAACTGCATTTGAAACCCAAAGTATGTAAAAGCACTTTTATACTAAGAGAAATCTGGCATTAAGCTTAAATCCTAGGCAATAAGCTGAAAGCTAAGAATGCATATAATCATAAGTATAATGCCTATTTAATATTTATAATAATAAATATAATGTAACATAACATAACCTAAACAGTGAATGTGACCATTGTAACTAATGCTATGTGCATTCTTAGCTTCCAGCTTATTACCTCGACATTATCTTAATGCCTGATTTCGCTTATGTGTGGAAGGATTTTTTTTTTGTTTTTTTTTGTTTCAAAGAATGACCGCTCATGGCCACCAAAAGAAAGGTGGATAGCAGAGCGAACACAGAACGAAGAGTATGGAACAACTAATGGAAATGAACAATAGACGGGGGGGAGGAGGAGGAGGTGGGGGAAAAGCAAAAAGATCATAGTGGGGTCACAGCCGGTAAAGATGAACAGCTGGGTTTTGCTGCGCGCTGGCTGCCGTCACCGGGTCTCGAAACAGGGGCCGATGGATTCGTAGTCAGCGATGCTAACCACTACACCACCGAGGCGCATATATTTATATATATATATATATATATATATATTATATATATGATTTGACAAAACTAAATAGATACCTCTGGTTTTTCCACAGTTTTTTATTTAATAATAAAAGTTAATAAATAATAACAGATTTACTGAATCAATACATTTAAAATCGTGTTGCTTTCCCCTTAAAATTATGTAAAGCTGACACACGTTCTCGCATTCCATTGACGAGTTCTGACATTTGTTCTTGAGGGCAGTCATCGTGGTGTTTATTTATTTTTGTCAAACCTATATATATATATATATATATATATATAACTGCAAACGACACAGTATAATTAATGTAAAGAACGACGCTTGTTTAGAAAAGTGTCCGCACAAGAGGAGGTGTCTCAATTTTCATTGCTCGTTTTCTCTCCTCCTCTTGTGCGGACACTCTTCCAAACAAGCGTCGATCTTTACATATATATACTGTATATATGATGTGTATATTATATTTATATATATATATATCATATATTTTCGCCTTCCTGTCTGTCTGTCGGTCCTTTATGCAAGCGCAAACCGTTTGACCTAAAGCTACCAAATTTGGCACGGGAACCTCTTATGGGATGAAGAATGTCAACACAGAGTCGGTAATGGGGAGGGGTGGGGGTAATGGGGGAGGGGGTTAGCCCCCAAGTTGCATAAATGGGGGTGAGGGGTTTTGGGGGCATTCAGTTGACCTAACCGGGCATTCAGTTGACCTAACCGGGCATTCAGTTGACAACCGGGCATTCAGTTGACAACCGGGCATTCAATTAACCCGGGCAACGCCGGGTACCTCACCTAGTGTATATATATATATAATATAAATATATATATATATATATATATATATATATATATATATGATGATGCAATTAAAAAATTGTGTTACCCACCTGCTTTTCTGGAATCATGTTTTAACGAGGCAAAACGAACTTTCTATCGTATGAATAATAACCTTCGCACTTTGTTGAAGAATATTTTAGTACAGGGTGAGCGAAAAGTCCCTGTGCACCTGCAAGAAATGTAGTGAACCTGTACCCGCACTGTGTTGGAAGTGAACGGGTGCACAGGGACTTTTCGCTCACTCTGTACTCCCATTTTTCCCAGGCTTTTTAGGCATTACTAATATACTTGAACTTTTGAACATTAATGTAGTATTTTCGTATGGCATTACTGTGAAAAATGTCATAATAAAAAATAATCCCATAATTCAGGCATATCTATAAAATTGGTTGAAGAATATTTTAGTACAGGGTGAGCGAAAAGTCTCTGTGCACCTGCAAGAAATGTAGTGAACCTGTACCCGCACTGTGTTGGAAGTGAACGGGTGCACAGGGACTTTTCGCTCACTCTGTACTCCCATTTTTCCCAGGCTTTTTAGGCATTACTAATACTGTATACTTGAACTTTTGAACATTAATGTAGTATTTTCGTATGACATTACTGTGAAAAATGTCATAATAAAAAATAATCCCATAATTCAGGCATATCTATAAAATTGGTTGTAAACAGTGTGACTCCTTTTACATTGGACAGACGGGAAACGATTTTAACACCTGTAAAACAACATCAGAACGGGACAGTCGTCCAATGCCCTTTTTGTTCATTTGTCAGAGTTGTCCCATTGTATTGATTGGAATAATGCTTCAGTTTAGTTTCACTCAAGTAACATTGTTAATAGAAATATTTTTTAGTTTGCCATTATTCACCTTACAAGCAATTTCAACTTTAGCCAGAGCCTTTGTTTGCTTGATCCTGTTGCTTTGTATTCATTCAGAACAGATTTGGACAAGAAGGACAAGGCGCTAAAACTCTGGTAGTTTTTCCACGTAAAATGTAGCTCCCCTACAATATTTTTCTGCACCAATCATAATATTTTTTGGATCACTTTAACATACTGCTTCCCAAAGCATTCGGGAAGCAATATATTAAAGTGATCCCTCCTGGGAAGCAATATGTTAAAGTGATTAACACTGGGAAGCAATATGTTAAAAAGAGAAAGGTTGGTTGGTTAGAAAGAGGTTGGTAATCTAGGCTAACTAACGAAAATATCACGACCTAACCTAACCAATCGTCAAGGGCGTACAGTTGACCTAACGATTGGTTAGGTTAGGTCGTGATACTTTCGTTAGTTAGCCTTATAAGCAGGGATGGGGAGTCGGCCAAAAACAACCGACAACCGACTCCCGACTCCTGAGTCGGTATTTTTAAAAACCGACTCCGACTCCCGACTCTTTCCTTATCATGCTGATCTACAACCTTATAAATATTGGGATGTTTGTTTCGTAGATGGCGTTTCAAGTTTGAGGCTCTAGTTGGAGCATTAGCATGTTTCCCAGTGTAAGCACTAATTTTTGCATTACACTCTTTACCATCCTTTTCTACTTGACAAATAAAAATACTTTCATCCTCATTTAGCTTAAAATATTGAAAGACTGCTGATTTTCTACTAGGCCCACGACTCATTACTAATAGGGGCTAATTAAATTAATAATTAATATATTGCTAATTTTTATATGGTACCTAGTATCCTAAAATAGAAATATGAAATTCATTTGCTAAGATTTACCAGAACAATAAATCAAATGCGGAAATGTGAATCTAGAATTAGTTCAGGAAGATATTTATTTAGGGCAGAGTAGTATTCTGGTAAATTGTTGGCATATAGAAATTGAATCAAAGAGTCGGGAGTCGGTCGTTTTTACCGACTCCCGACTCTTCAAAAAAGCCCCGACTCCCGACTCCCGACCTCTGCTTATAAGGCTAACTAAAGAAGGCTGGGGGCCCTGATCTTCAGGTGATCCAAATATTTTACATTCACAAAAAATGGCAAAGCATAATAAGTTAAGTTGTCCATAAATTTACATTTTCTCGACTAGCTAATCTCTAAATATTATAAACTATTGTAATGTAACTGTAATTGGTTGTGTAATGTCTATTTTTGGGAAGCAATATGTTAAAGTGATTAACACTGGAAAGCAATATGTCAAAGAGAGGTTCCTGAAAAGCAATATGTTAAAGTGATCCTATTTTTTTTTCTTTGTGATCTACTATATAGCCTATGTAGCTTCAATCTTGTAATTAATTTCAGTGTTCCTGACGATGTCATTAGACGAAAGCGTTTGACCACTATTTCGTTTTCTTTTTCCATCGTGGTTATTTTCATAAGAAATATTATTCACGTTACTTTCGTGAAATAATTATTAGCATATATATATATATGTAAATTATATATATATATATATATATATATATATATATATAAAACGTAAAGAACGACGCTTGTATAGGAGAATATTCCGCGCAAGATGAGAGAGAGAGAACGAAACAAATGAAAAATGAGGTAACCACCCGGGAATCGAACCCGGGATCTTCCGATTGCCGGTCAGATATGATAACCATTACACCATGGGCCTCACTCAATCAAATGCCGTAATTCTTCTACATACGCGCAGAAACCAATGCCCCAAGGGGGCGGAATATTCTCCTATACAAGCGTCGTTCTTTACGTTAATTATACTGCGTGTTTGCAGTTTAAATGTATATAATGTACGGCATGCGGGAGGTGCCCCCTTAGGGCATTGGTTTCTGCGCGTATGTAGAAGAATTACGGCATTTGATTGAGTGAGGCCCATGGTGTAATGGTTATCATATCTGACCGGCAATCGGAAGATCCCGGGTTCGATTCCCGGGTGGTTACCTCATTTTTTCATTTGTTTCGTTCTCTCTCTCTCATCTTGCGCGGAATATTCTCCTATACAAGCGTCGTTCTTTACGTTAATTATACTGCGTGTTTGCAATTTAAATGTATATATATATATATATATATATATATATATATATATATATATATATATATACTATATATGTTTTGAGATTTATAATAATTATAACAGTTTACTAAATTTTATGATTTGAAAAAAATTAATGTAGCATTTGAGCACATTAACAGACTTTGTTTAGAGTTTGAAAATGTTCGCCGTTACACTCTTTACTGGAGAAGCATTTTGTGACTATAATGGGCAAGTCATCAGCTCGAAAACGGGTTATGCGTTATTAAAAATTTATTAATGAGGATTGGATCTCATGTAATATAAAAATATAACATATTTTATGACATAATCAATTGAGAATCATTTCTCAAACAAATTATTTGATTGGATAATCTCTAGGGGCGCTCCACTTTTCAATATTAAACACACACTCAAAAAACATATACCATTTGAAAGCTCACATTTTCCTGAGTCTAAAAATGTTCTAATCCAAAAGTATCAATAGCAAATAAAAAGTAACTAGATTTAATTAATTGTTTGACGCGTGACGTCATTAACTACATTATAAAGGTTGGCTAAGTTATAAATCTTCAGTCTGTGTTGTAAGATGGTATTTTTGGTAAGTGCTACGCTAACCTAACCTAACATGAATATGTTATTACATTATCATTTGTATAATTTAGGTCGCGGGGGTACGGGGGCGGAGCCCCCATAAAGCTCACGCATTACAAATTGATCGGTATAGGGTTTTATATTTAAACCTAGTTATTTTTTATTTGCTATTGATACTTTTGGATTACTACATTTTTAGACTCAGAAAAATGTGAGCTTTCAAATGGTATATGTTTTATGAGTGTATGTTTAATATTGAAAAATGGAGCGCTCCTAGAGATTTACCATTTGATTTAGTAAACTAAAGTAAAAATTTTAAATTAAAATCTAAAAACTTTTGATATTTGTAGAAATTCACGTTATGATTTATTAAATAGAATACTAGATTTGAATTGTATTATTTTTTAGTGCATAAATTTAGTTCTAGAAATTATAGAAAATATAATTATTTTAATTATATTAGATGATAATAAAATATAGTGGCTGCAGTTTTTAAGTTATTTCTAACATGTCAGTTCTTTGGAAAAGTTTCATTATTGCTACAGTCTACACAAATGGTCAGCAACTCGGCAGTTCGTGGCCCGCGAGCCAGATCTCGTTGACTGGCCTGCTGGCTTGACTCGCCTATTTAAAATTTTCATTTTTTTCAATATTTATAAAAATGACTTGAGAATCACAAAGACACCAGACAATTTTTTTCGAGTTATTATTTTATTCAATTAAATTTTAAAAAGTCACTCTTTAGTTTGACAGTATGTTGGGATTGTTGTTGTACAGTAAAATATGTTGACTATTTCGGAAGAACGTTCGTAAACGCGTAACGCGTTTGAAGGAAGATGTTCAACGCCTGAAAAATATTGTACCGTTGTACAGCCTATATCTAAGCTACGTTGCTTATTCAATAAATTACGTACCTCTTAATATATTACATAAGTAATCACATCTTAATAAATTATATAATTAATTACCCGAGTTCCACTGATCTCGGTCGGCTGCCACTCGCCGCGCCCACGATACGATCCGCGTTTGTAATCTAGTTGCTGACCACTGGTCTACACTTTGTTTTTAAAATTAGTTCTTATAATGGTGATAATACCTTTTTTTACTTACCTATGTCGTACACTTCAATACCTGAATACATTTTCAGTCCTCTTCTAACGCTGAAAAATAGTGTGCTTAAATTTTACAAAAATGAAATATACGAGATCTTCGTTTGGAGTCGCTTATGAGCCTATTTCATTCGTTACTGAGGTTACGTTTTGCATTCTATAAAAATAGCTCGTTCCTTTTTATTTTCAGCTGCCTCACGAGTGGGGTCAGTATAAAGGACTAATAATGAGCACTCCAGAAAGCAACTCTCAAGGAGCAACGTTCATCGGTCCTCATGATGATGTCATTCTTCCCACTTTTGTTGACTGGAGAAAGGAAGGAGCTGTTACGCCAGTGAAAAACCAAGGAATGTGCGGCTCATGTTGGGCATTCTCTGCTGTAAGTATGAAGGAAAGAGACTGAGATTTGCATGAATTTCTGAATACAGTTTGGCTGTTAACTATAAAAATGGGTTAAGAATACTGGGTATAGAGTATGTGATAGTAGGCTACCACTCTAATGTCATAGAAATAGACTTAATCATTATTAATTTGGTACGTGTTCCTTTTCCTCCCGCATCACTTTTACAAAAATAAGCATTTTTTGTATTTTTGTATTTAAAGAGAAACAAGTCGTGGTCCTGTGCTGGGGGCTGTGGGACCCCCCCCCGGTTAATTGGATGCCCGGTTAGGTCAATTGAATGGCCGGTTAGGTCAACTGTACGTTCTTGACGACGATTGGTTAGGTTAAGTCGTGATATTTTCGTTAAAACTAACGAAAATATCATGACTTAACCTAACCAATCGTCGTCAAGAACGTACAGTTGACCTAACCGGCCATTCAATTGACCTAACCGGGCATTCGGTTGGCCTAACCGGACATTCAGTTGACCTAACCGGGCATTCAATTGACCGGGGTCAACTCACAGCACTGCATTATCACATGCTCGCACCTCAACAATAATATTCAGACTAAACTAGGTCTAAGCAGGAAACAAATAGACATTAATAACAACAACAAAAATTACTGTTTATGCGAGTTCGTATGGAGGAAAAGGTATGCAAATCATAATGAAGATTTATTTATTAAAGTATTGTCTTTTGAAATCTTATACGCAGAGCGCTGTTTTGCAGAGCGCTGTTTTCAGAAATGCGGGGAGAAAAGGAATAAGGGATCACCTGAAGATCAGGGCCCCCAGCCTTCTTTAGTTAGCCTTATAAGGCTAACTAACGAAAATATCACGACCTAACCTAACCAGTCGTTAGGTCAACTGTACGCCCTTGACGATTGGTTAGGTTAGGTCGTGATATTTTCGTTAGTTAGCCTTATAAGTTAACTAAAGAAGGCTGGGGGCCCTGATCTTCAGGTGATCCGGAATAAGTGCCACTAATTTATTTACTTATATGTATTTATTTCTTTTCTTAATTTTGAATTATCACTTTTGACTTAGAATAGTTTAAACTCTCGACAGATAACCTATTTTGTATTTTTCTGACTTGGACAATCACAATGGGCCTTTGAGGCTTTGTTGTCCGTAGAAATATAATTTAATGTATCATACTTTCTCGGATTTTTGTTTCAAGATTTTATTAAAGTTTATAACCAATTTTCATAACGAATGAACGCAATAATTCACTACTTGTTTTATATATATATATTTACTCTCTCCCCCAATTAGCGCTGTTGGTCTATATTTCCACAAACATACAATTTTCTGGACATAAAAAATTAGGAGCACCCACTTATGTTTGATTAGGTTTATTAAGGTTATATAATTTTCAGTATTTATCAAATTCATTTTGTTTTAATATATTGAGAACTGCCCAGAAAAAAGCCCGGGTCTTTTCCGTTTGGGGACTAGCAGCGAATTTTAATGAAAATCGGTATACTAATGTAGTTTTGGTCAATGATTTCAAAAGTAACTTTCTTTTTTTCGGAGAAATGAAAAACAAACATGTTAGAGCACTTTAAATAATTAATATGTGTTTTAACTAGCTTAAACTAGTTACAGAGGATTGTGTTAAATTTAGCCAGTCACAAACTGCTACCGTTTATGAAAAAGTGCTCTAAGTGTGGGAAAGTGTGTTCCTTTGATAATAATACCCAGTTCTTTCGTTGCCAAAAGCGTCGGTCAAACGGTAAAAAGTGCAACTTTACGAAGAATACGTTTTTTGAAGGATCCCGGCAGATCTGTAAAAGTAGCAGAAAAAATCAAGAATTAATGCCCAATTAGGTCAATTGAATGCCAGGTTAAGTCAACTGTACACCCTTGACGATTGGTTAGGTTAAGTCATGATATTTTCGTTAAAAACACATTAATTATTTAAAGTGCTCTAACATGTTTGTTTTTCATTTCTCCAAAAAAAGAAAGTTATTTTTGAAATTAGTGACCAAAACTACATTAGTATACCAATTTTCATTAAAATTTGCTGCTAGCCCCCAAACGGAAAAGATCCAATAGCCCTAGTCAAAAGACTAATGGTATCTTTATGACTCTTCCTAGACGGGATGTTTAGAAGGTCAACATTTTCGCAAAACGAAGCAGCTCGTCAGTCTTTCCGAGCAGAATTTGGTGGATTGCGTGATTGATTTAGATGGCATAAAAGACACTTGCAAACGAGGATGAATGATGAATGACGCTTATATGTATATAAAGAAGAATTCTGGAATTGACACGGAAGAGAGCTACCCATATAAGGCTACTGTAAGTAAATTAAAGAAGAGTAATGAACTGAAAAAGTTGGCACTTATATTTACATATAAGTACCACTAGACCTGTTATTAGTAATACTACTGCTGTTACCATGTACTGCTGCTAATACTTCAAGAACTTCAACTACTACTACTACTACTACTAATAATAATAATAATGATGATGATAATAAAATTTTGTTTTCATCCATACAAAGGATGGTGTGTGTCACTTCAGCAATAAGACAATCGGAGCTACTGACAAAGGATTCGTGAGCATACCCGAATTTGATGAAGAGGCCCTTAAGAAAGCTATTGCCACCGTGGGGCCCATCTCAGTTGCTATTGACGCCAGTATGGGCAGCTTTCGTTTCTACGAGGAAGGAGTTTACTACGACAAACATTGCAGTCAGATGC